>LBNU01006866.1:0-12116 GCA_014162995.1 Artemisia annua
TTTAGTTAGAAAAATTCACATTTATCTAACTAAAAGTCACATTTATTAAAAATAAAAATTCACCAACATCACGAGTGGTTACCACTGCACTCTCAATATTTCATGTGTGAAGCATGCAACCACACAATGTTTTGAGAAGTTGGTAGGAAGAGATGATGATGCAGACGTACACTTACTCGATGATGTGTGAATGGTCAATTCATCATCACCACATCCGCTCCTCTAACTCTATTCGGGTTAATTTTGTTATCTTATAGTTTTCTGACTTTCTCATTTATGATTCATAAAATTAAAGGGCCACTAAACCCTAGCATAATTTGTAGTTTTGTTTTCTGTAAAACCAGGGGCGTAGCTACATAAAGGGGGCCGACCCTTCGAAATTTTTTTTTTTGCGATGTAGGGAGTATATAGTTTTCGTGTAGAAAAATTTCGGTATATTCGGTTTCGACCCCCCATTTTAATTGTGAAATTTCTTTTATACATTAAGCAATAAAAAATTTTAGATCCCGACCTCCCACTGAAAATTTTCTAGCTTCGCCACTGTGTAAAACAGTTATTCTATGTTCTCAAAGTTGTATGTTAAAGCAGAAATGGTAATTCCAAGTCATCCATAAAATTGCCTATTTAAGTAGTTACGCCAAAAACCTTGAGAGTTACGTAGTATTTATTTTCATATCTAAATGACATCACTACATCATCATACATTCATACGCATATATAGTAATCAAGAATATGTATGCAACAGTATGTTTTCTAATCCTTAAAATGCTGGTTCTTTTGTTTTAGTTAAATGCAATTAGAATCACTTGGAATCACAGGAGTTGTATGACTTGTATCGTAACATTGTCTACTATAAAACGTTTTCTTAATTATTGACGTAGAATTTTTTTAAAATACATTTCATTGAGTAATATCAAAATCTAACTAATGATTTTGGAGTATTAATTTTTATGTCTGTTCCCGAACTTGTAAACGTGGTTACAATTAAGTGATTTCTAGTTCTACTCTATTGTTTTGGAACTTTTTAGTTGTAGAAGCTTCGTTTGTGGTCTAAAATATAAATCGCATCTCGCTTTCGTTTGTTGAATATGAACTTGATCATTGAGGGAGAGGTCGTGAAATCCATTTATCACTTTTGGGTTTCTAGATGTCACTTTAGTAATTAGAGTTAGTTATGCATTCATGAAAAACAAATGCTTGACATGCATTTCCATGTATTTATGTACTTGGCCGTTGTAGTCAACGCATGTAGATTTACTCTATTGCAGGCCGTCTCGTGCATTGGATGGCCATCGTCATAACAACAAAGAAGCTCCATTAAAGACGAAAATATTAATACAAACATACACTAATTGACTAATTGTATATGGCCTTCACAATGTATAAACATCCAATAAAAGTGTATCGGATTTTTTAGCATCACGCGTACTCTTTTAGAGGCCGGCCCTGGTTATAACCGAGCTTAAATTTAAATGAGTAATGTTTGGTATTGGTCAAAAACGGTAGGAGCATAATACCCTAATCAATGAAGTATGAGCACTTCTTTTGTGACGTTTAACACAATTGCTCCATTTAATATGTTTTACATTATCAACTTAAAAAGATATTGAGAAAATATTACTTATATTTCACGATATATGTTATCAGTTATTCGAAAGAAACTATACATTATTTAAATGGAAATTTATCATAGTAGAGTATGTTTCTTCATTAGGAACTCGGCTCGTTATTATCATAGACTGTTGATTTTTCGGTCGAATTTGATGAGATTTTGATGAACACTATCGAACCTTGGTTAATGTCAGCATCAATATTTTTGGGTAAATGGTTCGATACTCGGTAAATTTCATGGAAGACACGTAATTACAATACGAGTACCTTTTCCTCACAACGTAACTTACTATCTCGCATCAACAATTTGCTCTTGTTTAAGTGTATCCACATTTTAAATGGTTGAGGACATAATTGTATCAAAATTTTGTATGATTAAATTACGTATAGATTAATTAACAATGCTTTTGATGTCATTAAAGTTGAACGGTTGACCTTCTTGTTTGTAGGTTACTTTATCTAGAATTCTAGATGCACCAGATCTCCTGTGAGTTGTGCCCAATCACGTTTATGTGATAAACAAGAGTCATGTAAGTCAATAGTTGTTTGTACTTTGTTGTGTTAAAACACGATATTCGTAACAAGTAGATTCTTTGGAGTTGAGAAAAAAAGTCTTAAACATAGAATATGATGTTAAGTATGGAATGTTTAAAGTTTATTAAAGGCTAATTATCTAAATATAGAATGCTTAAACAATATTCATGAGGTTGTTGTTAACAAATCCTGTATAAAAAGGTAAAAAGTACAGAATAATAAAAATAAACTAAAATAGAAAAAAAAAAAATCAAATCTATAAGGATACCTATCTTAGAGTCGAGTTCAATAAATACTAACAAAAGACTAGAGTAAAGATAAACAATAACCGTTCATTGTATTTTATCAAAGATAAAAAAACTTACTTTCCCACTTGCTTTTTGAAAGTAAAATATCTTACATACGATAAATTGTTAAACGACAAAAAATATGTTATCGTAACGAAGATTTCTTTTATCTTTTAGTAGACAGACACTTGAATATATACTTTTACAAACCTTTTTTGGCAATTGAATATTACACAATACGAAATCACATGTGATTTGTGACGTGAATGTTAAAGTTAATTGTAAATCAAATGTGATATTACGAATTACAAATGACATGCAATTTTTTAAATCACATGTGATTTTTTAAGATGTAAATTAATACTCAAAAAAAAAAAAAAAAAAGAAAAAAAAAACAATTATAAATAATATAACTCCTAATAGAAAGTAGTCTAACAAACTCATGATAAGAGTATTAGAGACTTGTTAAAGATACAACGGATAAATTATAAATTTAACTTTAAAATAAAATGCAAGTGAGTTTTTCTATTATGATTGAGAACTGAATTACTATATATAGTTAACTCATTTTATTTTGTAACAATATATACCCCTCTAAACTCTAACCCTAAGTACTTAACCATAAACATCTTATTATATGATAATTATAGTCGATGTTATTTATAAAGCTAATAATACTTGAAGAATGGATTTCGACAAGCAAGACAAGTGTTTACGTGTTAAAATTATGAAATATTTATATACTACAAAACATTTTACATTTTTACGGACGTTTAGGTGTAACACTCCCATCACTTTTCCCACTTTGCATATATTGTCACGTTCCAACAAACTTGCACTTCATCACACTTTTCCACATTTCAGAATAGACATTGTAAGTGGATAAACTTAAACCTTTTCCAGAGCGCATGACTGTGAAAATCAAATTCATGATTAATATTTGTTATTCTAATGCCTCAAGCTAGTATGCATTTGAACTTTTGATATTTAACTTTAAAAATGATGTCGTACTCACTTGGTCATATATCCAACATATAGTAGTCTAATAAAAAAAGATAGAATGAAACTTATGTTCTACGATATATAGCATATATCTATCTATCTATATTCTATATATATCTATCTATTTCTATTACATAACATAGAATAACACCTTTGAGTTGGATATTGGGTAAAAAATCAGAAAACGAGGACCACTTAATTAAGTATTCGAACATGAACTAGAAAATCTTGTCCAGATGAGTATTCGTTTTCGTTCATCTGTCTTGTTTCATTTTAAAGAACGAACACGAACTAGAATCCGTCCGTGTTTGTCTAGTTCATTTACAAGTGTAACAGTGTGACGCCCTGTTTACAGCGACTACAATATTGTCCGCTTTATCCATAGTTTTTTTTTTCTTTTTTCTTTTCTTTTTTTGTATGTTGTGTGTGTAGAATTTCATCTATATCCTCCAAAAACATGAATATTAAATCAATATCCTTACAAAAACTGATATTACGTCAATATCTTTTGCAAAACATAAAAAATACTCATCTATATCCTTGTATTAATTTAATTATTAAAATTTAATTATAATATTTTAAACTATTAATCATAAGCAATTAAAAGGCTCTTTTACATTTATATCCTTGTAACCTAATACAAAAATTTCAAGTCATACCAGACACCCATTTATCTTCTTCTTCGTGGGATGATTCTATGTTCTCGTAAGTTTATCCCAAAACATGTTACAACATTAAGTTGCTTAATTAATCTTTATCTCGATTTGATTACCGATCTTAAATATAAAAAAATATATATACATATAATCTGGTAATATGAAAAACAACCGTCATTCAATCTAAAACATCATCATGCAAAACATCAATCATTCAATTAGAAAGAATTTGAAGTTTTAATAATCAAGTATTGTAATGTGTTTGCAACAGTTGTAATATCTAGTGTAACAATACATTGATAGATTGAAACTAATTATTAATTTAGTATTACCAATAATTTTAAAATCATATTATTAACTTAAAAAAGTAAATGACCACAAAGAAAAAGAGGCAAGTGGGCAACAGCCAACCAGATGAACTGACGAGTGACGACGAAGAATGGCATGTCTGATTGAATAGATTGACTTTGTTTTTCTTTGATTAGATTATAGGGGTAAAATTGTCATAACAATTGATAATTAGTATTGATCATTATTAATATATTATAATCATTTTTTAATAATTAAATTAAATACAAGGATATAAACGAGTATTTTTGATGTTTTGCAAGGATATTGACGTAATATTAATTTTTGTAAGGATATTGATGTAATATTGNATTACAAGGGTGAATAAACCACTTTATCCAATTTAAATTTGGTTCTTACATCTACTAGAAATCCAAGTGAATGACAAGCGTTTAATATCGCTAAAAATGAGATCTTTGCCTGGGTGCTTCAAGGAGAAAGTCATCTCATTCCTAAACTTCCAAATAGTCGTCTGAACCACGGCATCATAGAAACCTTGTGTGTTTGGCAACATCAAAGCCTGGTCGCCAAATGTATCACATCAGAGAGGCTGTTGAAATGTAAGTTTGGAAATTTCCACCATTTGAAGACTTCTTTCCAGGTTTCCACAACAATCTTGCAATGGACAAACACGTGTTCTTCCGTTTCAATTTCTTCATCACATACAGGACATCTAAGGGAATCTAAATCCATGCCTCTTAGGTTGATGTTTGTTCTTGTAGGCGTCTCGAGTTCATTGCTCTCCAAGTATTGATGTTTACCTTCGAAGGAATTGAGTTGTTCCATCTAGTGGGTTGTGATGTCGACGGGTGTGACAAAGAGGTGATGTGTGATCTCACGTCCTTGACCGAGAATGTTCTAGTTGTGCCAACTATAAATTCCCAACAATCTTCCTACATTGATAAGCTGAGTTGGGATAGAAGCGCGGTCAGGTTACTTAAATCCTCTAACTCTCGTGAATTAAATAACTCCCTTGTCCAAGCCCACTGAAATCTAAGACCAGGAGGAAGGGTAAAGCCCATTGGGCTCGAAATAGATGAACTTACCTGTATAAAATCAGAATTAGGCGCTACAACGGTGGGTGGTCTCTCATTAACCTTGGAGTTTGGATTGGAGTCGAGACAATATAGACGGGGAAACATGACACATAAAGGTGAACCACCCAACCAATTATCTTTCCAAAAACTGGTAAGGCAACCACTCCCTATTTTCCTCTTAAAAAGGGAAGTTAAGTTGATCCCAAGTTTGAGTAAATCATCCGTAAGTTCATAATTTGGTTTTATAGACCTCATGTAAGAACTTCTTAGCATATCACCCAAACTGGTATTACACTCATCTGATCAGGTTTAATAGACAAATATATATTATTGTACTTTTAATTTTTGTTCACCTGAGCCATTGTATTATTTTTATGGCTTTTTAGCTCATTATATTATGAAAAATGTTCGTTACCCTCATTTTACTAGGTATTGAAAAATATAATGTAGTCAAAATATACTTATGTGGCGAACTATAAGACAAATGAAACGCAAAATTTTATTTTCTTCTTTGAAGATGATGAGTATAACAAAGATTTAATACGAAAACTTAATAATAAGAAAGATATGTTAAAAAATAACTTATAACAATGAGTTAGAAGCGACAAGCTTTTTTTTTTTTTTTTTTTTTTTTTTTTTTTTTTTTTTTTTTTTTTTTTTTTTTTTTTTTTTACAACATCATATTAGATGACATAACATGTAATTTTTACACTTATAATAGTAACGAGTTGTATTTAAATAATGAGTTACCGGAATGATCTAGCATTTTCTTTTATAAAACTATAGAAATAGTTTGGCGGCTCAACTGAACAAAAAACAAAACGTAAAGTACAAGAACTTAGGTAACAAATTCCGACAGTACGATGACTATTAGCAAATTTTGATAGCATGATGACTTAAATGAATAAAAATGTAAGTACAATGACTTTTACGTGTATTAACCTCATATGAGCATGCTTAATTGTAGAGTTCTCGTGAGATTTGCTAGCGATCAGCCTTAAATTGCATTGTGTATTTGTAAGTCGACTGTTATGTTATGAACCTAACATCTCTCAATACCACAGTAGATGTGGAGGTCTCCCTAAGGTGTCACAACAAATGTGTTTGTGTGGTGAGTTTTGAAAGGAAGACTGCTTCTTACCGAGCTTGATAAGAGAGGTATTGACTTGCATATTCTTGTATGTCCTTGTTGTGGTAATAATGTTGAAACAACCAATCATTCTATCTTATTATGCGATATGGCTTAGATAGTATGGGTGAAAGTATTTAATTAGTGGAAGTTCGGTAATGTGGACATGTTAACCATAAGTGAGACAACGGCATCGGTTCACAAACTGAGGAAAACAAAGCATTATGGCAAGTAGTGATTTGAGTGACTTGCTATTTTATTTGGAAAGAGCGTAATAATCGGGTCTTTCGTGAGAAAATAGCAAGCATAAACAATATTTTCAGGATATTCAATTGAAGACCTTTCAATGGATTTCGATAGGGACTAATAAATATTCTTGGTGCTGGCAATAGTGGTTCGAGAGCTATTGGTTCGAAAGCCTTCTAAATGCAGGTCAAACATTGCAACAGTTCAATAGGCATTGGGCCTATTTAACTCTATGGTATCATTATGTCATAATGTAATGCAAGGTTGCTAGTGTGAGTGTTTCATTTAGATGTCTGGGATTTATTCTTTTCTTGATCTTATTCTTTTTATCATCTTGTTGGAAGAGTTAGAGCATGATAAGATTCAAGTAGTCTAACGAGCCTGTGTCAACTTTGTCATTGTATCAATGTTGTTCCTTTTGTTTATTTTAATAAATTAATTTGCTTGAAAAAATAAAATTATACAAAAATAATAATTTTATAATTTGTGTTATGGGTGAGGAAGGAGACATTGTTGACTTGGCTCTAAAAGGTAGGCCAAGGCAGGCGCATGAGTTGGTGAAGTCTCCAATTATAAATACTCCAATCTTTTATTCAAACTTCAATATCCTCTCATAACATTACAAGTTTCATATATCATAATCGACATCTTACAAAACACAACCACCATGTCACCTGTATCCACCCCAACCACCATTTGTGTCACCGGTGCTGGCGGCTTTATCGCTTCGTGGATGGTTAAATTGCTTTTGGAAAAGGGCTATGCTGTTCGAGGAACCGTTAGAAATCCTGGTACGTATTTACTATTTTCTACGTAGATAAAATAAGTAACTCGAAACTTTTGTTTCAAGACAACTTATATTTTTTGTATTGGTTTTTGTAGATGATGCCAAAAATAACCATTTGAGGGAGCTAGAAGGCGCGAAAGAGAGGTTAACTCTATGCAAAGCTGATCTTCTCGATTTCGAGAGCTTACGTGAAGCTATCATTGGTTGTGATGGTGTTTTCCATACAGCTTCACCTGTCACCGATGATCCTGTATGTATTTTCTTATTACTTGTGATACAAGTTAACCAGCTTTATTATATATAAAGCTGGTTATCCGATATTATTTAGAAAGCATAATCAAAATTACGCTTTCTAATCGTGTCTTTGTTATTGAATTATAGGAACAAATGGTTGAGCCAGCTGTTATTGGAACAAGGAATGTAATAGTTGCTTCAGCTGAAGCTAAAGTGAAGCGTGTGATATTCACATCGTCGATTGGTGCGGTTTATATGGACCCAAACCGTAGCCCCGACGTTGTTGTTGATGAAAGCTGTTGGAGTGATCTTGAATTTTGCAAGAACACCAAGGTTTGTAATTTGTGTTCTACTGTTCTATTAATTCATTACACATATATTGGTATTGCAAATATGAAATTTCTCCTAGTTTTTAGACGACATTGACATTGACATAGTCTTTACATTTTTCCTAAGTTTGGTATGACTTATTATTAATAACCATTCTAGGAAAGTTACATATGATATTAAAAATATATTATTGATAGTTAGGTTCCAACTTCACAAAGTTTTTTTTTATTGAAATTTAATTTTACTTGATAGATTAAGTGAACGTGCCTACTTTGATTCGAATATTGGAGGGATTATATTATTATTCAGATAACACAAATGTAGCATCGAATAAAGTATAAAACATGAGAAACTCAAAAAGTGAAAAGAGTGGAGAGTTGGTATTTTTTTTTTTTCCACTATACAAAGCATTTTAAAAGTTAGGTGCACTCACCAACTAAAACTTATAAACTACTCTTACCATTAAAAAAATAAAAGTGATCTATATTGTACAATAAATGAATATTGCTTAGATGCTATCATCACACATAGCTTAAATATTTGCTTGAACATCATTTTATCCACTTTTCTAAAAAGAATGTGTACTTGTTATAAATTTATAATGATGTATCTTCGTTGATCAAAACCTGACAGAACCATCCTAGAAAGTTATAAAGAAATTAAGTGGGGAATGGGAATAAATGTGGTTGTGAAAATTGACCATCTTTTTGGCATTATATTAAAGCATAGCATCTTCCATTGAGATTACTTTGGTCTCTTATGGTGTCCATTTTATAGCATTAATAACGCGCCTGTTTTTGGACCATATATAAAAAACATATGCAATTATAGTTTACACGGATACTTGTACATATGTTACCATCAACTAATATTTTTGTATGCATTGGTGTCACAGAATTGGTATTGCTACGGAAAGGCAGTGGCAGAACAAGCTGCATGGGACGAGGCTAAGGCGAGGGGGGTTGACCTAGTTGCGGTAAACCCAGTGTTGGTGATGGGACCATTGTTGCAACCAACAATCAACGCTAGTATTATTCATATCCTAAAGTACCTCACAGGGTCCGCAAAGACCTATGCCAATTCGGTCCAAGCATACGTTGATGTTAGAGATGTGGCATTAGCACACATTCTACTCTTTGAGACCCCCTCGGCTTCTGGTCGTTACTTATGTGCCGAGAGTGTGCTTCATCGTGGAGAAGTGGTCGAAATTTTGGCCAAGTTTTTCCCCGAGTACCCAATCCCAACCAAGTAAGTGCACATCCACTTTCTTATATCTTAATCTTATATTAACCAACAATTTAAACATAATCATTTAAATGACTTAAAAGAAATTATATACACATGTAAACTTTATTTTTGCTTTCATTATTTTATTATAGATAAAGATAGCAAATGTGGGTGAACCAAAGCCATGATTAGATTTAAGGAAAGCAATATTTGACCTTATCAATCGAGAGTCGAAAAGATTACACCAACACTCAACAAGACCAATTATTCAAAAGAAATACTTTTATAATTTTTATGGCCAACACAAATCCTCACCAACTACACAACACTATCGTGGTCCCTTGTCTTGTATGCTCACCCTTATGTTACTGGACCCACATACCAACCACAGCCCATTAGTTACTGGACCCACATACCAACCACGGGCCCACAGCCCACTAAAATGGAAATAAAGATAAGAGTACTAAATAGAGTAATATGATGTTGAATTTCAGGTGTAAAGATGATGGAAAGCCAAGAGCAAAGCCATACAAATTCTCAAACCAAAAGCTAAAAGATTTAGGTTTAGAATTTACGACGGTAAAGCAAAGTTTATACGAGACCGTTAAGAGCTTACAAGAGAAGGGTCACCTCCCGGTGCAACCAGCTCAGACTGATGATCACATTCGTATCCAGTCCTAGTCACTTTAAGACACATATATACGTACCTAGACGATAAATTGTTTTTCATATTGTTTAACGTTTATGTATTGTTTGTAACACGTTCTCCATCAGTACCTTAGTTAATTCATGTGGTACGTTATGTAATGCGAGTCCAAATATATAGCTAATGTGACAAGTCAAATGGGTTCAAACGAAGTTTTAATACATTTTATAAATCGTTTATTTAAATATTTTGATAAGTATTCTAACAAAAGGATAATTGTAATCACAATAACAAATATTTATTTATAAATTTGACTCTGTGAACTCATTTGATCCGTTATGCATGCACCTAGGTCCATGCATGACAAATCAACCAAGTAAGATGAAAGGTCATTTCCATATATTTACACATCAAACACAGATAGTCAAATATGTCACTGTTAGACATGCGTCACTGTGATCACAAAGATGATGTCATTATTAATGTAGTAAAGTTGGAGTATTTAAGAGAACTTTCATCACCAAATAGCTTGTGTCCTAATGGTACCAAATAGTTGTGGCATGGATGGAGCTTATTAGGGGCAAGAGGGGGTTGTGGCCTCTCCGAATCTAGGACCACTAAGCCTTATTTTTTTGTAGTTTTGTATATAATTTCTAAAAGAATAGTATAACTAACGACTACATTTCGGCCCCTCCAATAACATTGCTCAAGCTCGTCCTGAGTTGTGGGTCAAAAAAAAGAGAGCGAGAACTTCCATCATAAACTAGCCCGACAACTCAGTTTGCATCAACCGTAGTTTGCCTTTGAGGAATTTTCATGCTAATTATGTTCTCTTCATCTCCCGACATTTAATTTAGTCCTGTGTGCCAAAAGGTGTGACGACTCCTTGTTTTTGTACAACACGGGATATCCAATCCCAGCCAAACATGAAGACAAGAGACGGGTAAGATGATAACATAACTATTAGATTGTAACATGGAATTATATAGGATGGATTTATGGACCCGACATGGAAATTGGAATTTGAAAGAAAACTCAAAGATGAATATTGACGGGATAAGTAGACAATAGGCATTACTAGATATGTTGTCTCAGTATGACCAAGCTGTTTTAGAAATAGTTATGCAACCAATTTCACGTATAAGCTAATATTATTGCTACCTGCAGCAGCCAATTCTGTAATGAATAAAGTTTCGAGCAGATCAAAAGGCTTTGATTTGTTACCTATGCATCCGCTGATGATGCTGACCAGAAAGCTATAAATGTGAGTTAATGGATCCAATTCAATATCAATAGTTTTCATTGTTGATCAGTGAATAGGTAAATGTAACTTATAAGGATATCCCAGATCGGCGGAGAATGAAAAGTTAAGTGGAGGCTCAACTTAATAAGGAAGGCCACTGTAAGTGCTAAGCCACTAAGAAAATGGGTCAAACGGGTCGAAATTTACCTGATGCATAAGACGAGTGGCGGATCCAGATGTATCCTTAACCGTCCGACCCATTACATGGCCAAAATATACGAAATGTTTTCGTAGGCGATCCCTGATGGATGAATTGAGCCCAATAAGCTGCTATTCAATAAGTTTACGCTTCAAACCCTTCATGATCATTGACCAACTCTTTTTAGTCAGTAAGTATCCTATGCCGTTTCTTGAGACTAAACCCGCTTTCAAACCCACTTCATTGGTTTCCAACCCATCAAGTAGCAACTATGCTATTTTGATTATGAGGTTATTATTCCCAAACAGTTTCTGAAATATTTTACGATAACTAATATTGGACACAAATACTGTTTGAAGGATGTGGTTGTGTTGGTTGTATAGAGTAAATGCATAGACAATATTTGCACTTGTATTAGTAAATTCAATAGCTTCATAAACTATTGATAATGTAACATGGATGAGATTATAATACTAATAATGTAGAAGCTATAAAAAATATTGGGTATTTCAATGCAAACCAAATCAACATATAGTCCCACATAGGTTAAGGTAATGAAATGTTACTAAATTATATACAGTAGTGAAGATGTGTCAAATA
>LBNU01006866.1:12199-40440 GCA_014162995.1 Artemisia annua
GGTATCTTTGGCACACTTTATAAATGGCCTTAGATTTATTATTAGGATTACCCTTACCTTGAAAACATTGAGGACAATGTTTATCTTTAGTCTGGGGGGGGGGGTGAATCTTCGATTTGATTGACCTAGCACTTTCATCTTTGTCGTTTACTTACGCAACCCCGTTTTCCTCAAAAATCCAAAAAATTGAAAAATTTTGAAAAATTTTCAAAGCAAAAAGCACAAAAAATGAGAAAAATATAAAAATGCAAAAATAGAATAAAAGTTTTGACACCGAGTTTGACTTTCCTACTAGGTAAGAGTGGGAATAAAAATTTTGACTTGATCCGGGCATGTTGAGCCCTAGCATGTTCCCTTAACCAAAGATGATCATAAAAGCTTTTGCTAGTTTGTACACAAGGAGCTACTTTTTTGTCGGCTCCCGTACTTTACTTTATATATGCATGGCTTAAAATTATCGGCTAAGTATCCGCGGATCTCATTATTTGAGGTTTTCAAAATGTGGAGAATGAGATATGATAGTGTTTATTTAGAAGTTAGTTACCATACGTGGAGTAGTGGTTCTCTTTAAAGCTCATCGAAGGTACTTGTGGCCTTTCGTTCCCATCAGCTTGTTCCACCCCATATCTTGTGTGCTAATTAAGGATGTTAGGTTTAGCCGATGAGTAGTTNTGACGGGATAAGTAGATTACTAGTTGTGTTTTCTCAATATGATCAAGCTGTTTTAGAAATAGATATGCAACCAATTTCACGTATTTATTGCTACCTGCAGCCAATTCTGTAATGAATAAAGTTTCGAGCAGATCAAAAGGCTTTGATTTGTTACCTATGCATCCACTGATGGTGCTGACCAGAAAGCTATAAGTGTGAATGGACCCAATATAATGTCAATAGTTTTCATAATTGATCAATGAATAGGTAAATGTAACTTATAAGTATATCCCAGATCGGTGGAGAATGAAAAGTGAAGTGGACGGGCAACTTAATAAGGAAGGGCACTGCAAGTGTTAAGCCAATAAGAAAATGGGTCAAATGAGTCAAAAGTTACCCAAAGTGTTTAATGCATAAGACCAGTGGCGGATACAGATATATCCTTAACCGTCCGACCCATTACATGGCCACAATATACTAAATGTTTTTGCATGCGATCCCTGATGGATTTGAGCCCAATAAGCTGCTATTCAATAAGTTTAGGCTTCAAAGCCTGCATGATCGATGACCACTCAAGTTTATTTTATCAGTAAGTATCTTATGCCATTTCTTGTGACTAAAACCCTTTCAAACCCACTTCATTTGTTCCCAACCCATCAACTTCAATTAGCAACTATGCTATTTTGATTATGAGGTTATTATTCCCAACTAGTTTCTGAAATATTTTACTATAACTAATATTGGACACTAATACTGTTTTGAAGGATGGGATGGTGTTGTTGGTTGTATAGAGTAAATGCATAGACACTATTTGCACTTGTATTAGTTATCTCAATAGCTTCATAAGCTATTGATAATGAAACATTGATGGTGTAGATTATGATACTAATAATGTAGAAGCTATAAAAAAAATATTGGGTATTTCAATGAAAACCAAATCAACATATAGTCCCACATAGGTTAAGGTAATCAAATGTTACTAAATTATATACAATAGTGAAGATGTGCCAAATAAGTTGAGATAAGTATGATGTTGTCTTAATTGTATCCTGGATGCGCTAAATGTTTAGCGTGTTCAGAAAACATCTTAGACAACTTACACGGATTCTTAATTTTTTTGTATCAAACAAAAACATGTGATGCGTCTTTAATGTGTTCAGAAAACATCTTAGACAACTTACACGGATTCTAAATTTTTTTGTATCAAACAAAAACATGTGATGCATCTTTAATATGGTACACTAATGAGGATCTGGTGGGATAATATGGACTGTGTTTTTCGCTTCGTCTTCTTCTCACATCTGGAGTCAAATCTTCCTTCAAAGGTTTTCCACCTTGAAAAAATGGCGTGAAATTTCAAATTAGTTGGTTGATACACGTGTACAAACTTTAAATTCACTTTTTATAAAAACCTGGATTACTATTGTAATACTGTAATATAATTTCAGTGATAAAGTTGAACTCGTTAACTATTACAATAGAAAACTAAAACAAATGTGTTTAAGGTCAATCTAAGCTGACTCGACTTGTATTAGAAATTTAACTGCTTTTAACCAAACCCATTTTGACCGGTTGCATGACCCGCACATTTTACCACATCTACCTATCACCAAATTTAGATGTAGGCAAATAACTTACAGCATGACCATAGCACACCATAGCACCAACGAGTGAAATTGCAAGGCCCACTGAGCCGCTGCCTTTGAGCTGGGGGAGAAACAGCCCCTATAAGAAAAGCAATCAAGAACTCAAGTTTCCTCATCTGCACAACAAGCAAAGTTTATACGAAACCGTTAAGAGCTTACAAAAGAAGGGTCAATTCCCGGTGCAGCCAGCTCAGACAGATAATTACATCCGTATCTGGTATCCAACCCTAGTCACCCATATATATGTACCTAGAGCATTCAATATCCTGTCACCTATACCAACAAACATATGTATGTGCCTAGGTCCATTGGCGTAACACCCAATTAAGATAAAAGGTCGTTTTCTCTATATTTACACATCCTACACAGATAGTCACATATGCCACTATCATATTAGATATGTGTCATTGTGATGGTGAATATGATGTCATCATTAATGTTTTAAAGTTGGAACATTTAAAAGAGTATCCATCAATCATTCATGTTGTAAAGTTGTGATCACAACTCAAATAGCATCATCAGTTGTTCACTTTAGAGGAACCTTCATGCTATTATGTCCTCTTCATCTCCCGACATTTAGGAGTCCTGAGTGCAAAAAGATATGACAACTCCTAGTGTTTGCAAAACAAGAGAGTGAAGAGACCATTAAGGCGAAAACATAACAAGCTATTAGAAAGTGGCAAGAAATTTAGTACGCTACACAGAATTAGAAAACATGACAAGTAAAATACATTTATAAACAATTAGCCCAATTGCAAATACTGGATTATAGACCCGACCTGGAAGTTTGGAAGAAAACTCAAAGATGAATTTCAACAAGATAAGTAGACAGAGTAGGCTTTGCGGTATATGTTCCTCATCTTCAATTTAGGTTGCATTACTATCTTTTTATACCACATAAAAGGCATTACTAGATGGTTTTACATAGTTATGCAACCAAATTCAAGTACAAGCTAATGTTATAGATACTTGCAGCCAATGTTATAATGGATAAATTTTCAAGCAGATCGAGAGGTTATGATTTGTTACCCATGCCTCTACATACATTGCAGACCAGAAAGCTTTAACTGAATTAATCGACCCTATGCAATATCATTACTTTTCATTATTGATGAGTGAATAAGTAAATGTATCTTATAAGGAGATCCCACATCGGTGAAGAATAAAAAGTTAAGGGGAGGGACAAATGAATAAAATGGGAAAGATGTGACTGAATTAATCACTTACCTGGATGGGGTCGATGGGTGATCAAAAAGGCCCATGGCCTAGGTTGGTGACCTCCATTGCACTTCGGTGGGGTGCCACCCTAAGGTCGGCCCAAGTGGTCGAGCTTACATCATAATTTGTTGCGGTGGGGGCCTGCGTTCGCGCGGCCCCTACACAATGCCAAAGTGTAAAAGTTTTTCTATAATTGATCTTAGCCTGTTTCTTGTTTTTAGAGAATGTAGGTTGATCATCTTAAGGCAACAACTTCTGTGTTTTTTATTGTTTTGCTTGTTTGTTTCATGTTGTATATTGCAACTGAAACCATAAGACTTCATTTAGCACTAAGTTAAACAATATATAACTCTTGGCAGCTCCTCATCGTCTGGATTTAAATATGAAATGCGACTTATATGGATTACTGATATAACAATATATTAGCAAGAGAGTGCTTCTTGATGACCATTTAGCTATTGTGGGCAAGTTAGTTTCTGGTACCTATTATGGTTGGATTGGATGTACTCGGTATCTGGTGTTGCTTATATTCTAGGGGCACTCCCGAATGCTGGTAGATGAAAGGTGCGCTTTTTCTGCAGAAAGTGAGGCTTCCAGCCTTCCACACACTGGCTCAAGTTTGATGATCCCTATAACCCGGATGAGATGGGAGTGTGAACGACGACTTGGTGATTGGTTTAAATGTTTGTTGGTTTTGTTGGAAGACATGTACATACTCGTCACCAGTATGTCCTTGAACTTGAATGTGGCGTTACAGAAACACGTATTGCAGAAGATGTTTGTGTGGTTTGCCAGGGCTTCTATAATCGTATTTGAGAGGGCTTCTAAATCGAATTTGAGTGGGTAAGAACGTAGTATGTGCAGTTTTGATGGCTGCTAGTATATTATCGCTGAGCGTAGTAGCTAATGTACTCATCTACGGATGTGACTATTACAAAGTTATGCGGTTCAGTCTGGACCAATCTAGCATTTTAACGAACTCATTTAACTAATCATGCTATTAACAAGATCACAACATCGCACCTCATCTTTTTCTATAACCTTTTCAACTAATGTAATATAGTTCACAAACCAAGGCGTAAAACACACTACATACTGAAACTTCTAATCAGCATTAGATTTAAGATCGGCATCTTGAGATATTATGTTTTATTTATGTTGTAAAGCTAGAGCATGTTAGATCAACTCTATTAATCATTCTAAGCAAACTCTAAAGCTCAATTAGCATTCTCGGTATTTGGCCTTTGAGGAAGCTGCATGCTAACTATGTCCTGTCTTGGTTGACCATCATATGAAGAAGCACTTCGTTCCATCTCCCGGCATTCAGGAGTCGTAAGTGCCAAAAGGTGTGACGCCTCTTTGTTTTTACGCATCACCAGATATCCAATTCCAGCCAAATAAATCAACATACCGGAAAATCCTAATACTCCACAGAACACTTTTGCTACAACTGCCATATTGCCATGAACAAGCACATTAATAAGATGATCCACTAGAAAGTAAATGTTTATTCCCATGATCAGGGAGCCGATGATCCAAGTGATTGCTGAGATCTGCATAAACACATAATTTAATGATAATATATGATATAAAACTACAAATAGCAAATATGTTATTCGTATTCTTACAGTTTTGGAGTTGGCATATGATCCCATCTTCGTCTCGCTGCTTGTGAATTTGAGAAGTGGAATCAGAGCAAATGGAAGTTCAAATGACAATATCATCTGTCACATAAACCAATAAACATTAGCAAGCACTGATCACCATTATAAAAGAATTTAGGAAAGGAAAGGTTTTAAAGTATTCAAGGTCACTGACTGATGCTATAATAATCAACTTTCCAGCTCCAGCCGAGCCGCCTATGAGAGCAACTATTAGGCTAGGGACTATAGCTAAGCACCGGGTTAAAAAGTTCCTAAGCCATGGCCTCATACGCAGGTCAAGAAACCCCTGTACAAAACATAACCATGATAGTTTGTGAAATACAGATCAAGATGAAACCACTTAATAATGTTTTCATGCAAAAAATACGAGTATAATATTAATACCTGCATAACATATTGGCCAGCATATGTTCCGGTTATTGTGGAGCTTTGGCCTGATGCCAGCAAAGCAATTGCGAAGACCTTGGAGCTCCACTTTCCAAGAACATTCTGTGAACATCGATACAAGAGACCATTAATACGAAAACAGAATAAAAGGAAGCGCTCATTTAGTACTAAATGACACTTACTCTAAGCAAGAAGGATGCCGTATTCAAGTCCAAGTCTTGACAGCTTTTCTGATCATCTGCGTTCAAGTTTGAAGAGCTGCAAACTGAACCGCTTACTGCTATAACCGAAATGTTTATAAGGAAGGCCACTGCAAGTGCAAAGCCACTTTCTATCATATAAAATCTGCAAGCTTCCTGTAGACATTAGTTTTATTAACAAGTGGTTCATACCTAGTAATCATATGGTACGATTCCTTGATAAGTAACTGATGCACTTATTTGAAAAAGTATAAATAAGAAGTGAAAAACGGTCCTAGAAAATGAGAAATTTACTTTAATACCACCAACTGATCTCGGTACTTTTCTAGAAAGAACGAGAGCTGAGTGTAGAAAAAGGTTGTGCCTGCATTCATGGAGAAAAATCACAAATAAGATCTCTCATGGCAGGAATAAACAATAACTCATAATTGGGTCAATCTGAGTGGTTTCGTAGGGTAAACTCATAACATTTAAGCTAATAAGTAAAGGCGTCAATGTGTTGATAGGTCGAACGGGGTGAAAGTGACCCACAGTGTATTTTGAATGCATCAACCTCCTAAATCACTCTAATTAGAAGCCTAAATTATTATTGTAATGATATAATTTCATTGGCCCTAATAAACTCATTAATTGCTTGTAAAGAATTGGACAAAATGTGTTTGGGGTCAAGCTAGGCTGACTTGACCAACACTATACAACTAAGCGTTTTGACCCTAACCTATTTTGACATGTTACCCGACCCCCACACTTGAAAACATCTAGCTATCATCAATTCCAAGTCTATGGAATTAACACGAAAAGAAAGGATTACATACGGCATGACCATAGCACCAAGGAGTGAAATCGCAAGGCCCGTAGAACCGCTGCCTTTGAGTTGGGGGACAAACAGCCCGTATAACACTTCTGAAGCATCTGGTTTGGCAATTCCTAGCTCAACCAGAAAGCATACAGCTATAGTGAGTACCAAGAAAGCAATCAAGAACTCAAGTTTCCTCACCTGCACAACAAGATATTCATTTCATTTGATTGCCATTTTAAGCGACGTTTAATAATCCAAACTTCTAAAGCCTATAAAGCATTACCCCGTATTGTTGTAGAGCAAGTAGAATTAATGTGCTAAACCCTGTGAGCAGCACACCGCACCATACTGGAATACTGAAGAGCATATTCAGAGCAAATGCTGTGCCAATTACTGTACATGACAGATATCAGTGTGGGTAAGCATTAACTATTATTTGTATGCTTGATATTTCAGAAGTGAAAGAGATATACTGTTAGTAGTTAAACAGATGACTGAAATGGACAATTATGTGCTTTCGTAAGAAGCAGTTGCATTGTCAAACATGCAAAAGAGCAACCTCAAAACGATGGATGTCAAATTTAACAATGTTTGCTTATCAGAGATGGTAACCATGTACATGTGCGTAGTCATGTTAAATTTAAGTGACGATAGCACGAATGAGTAAATCCTATGGATGCTAATAGGATATCAGTTTAAAAGCAGAAACATCCGTTGATTTTCTTAAGCATTATATATATTTCTGATTTGGAAATGAACATGTTATGCTGATGTTAAAATGCTCAACATGCTGAAAATGATATAGGGTAGAGCATTTAAGAAGACTGTCGAGCATATAAGATAGCTCTTTGATAATTTTAGTACCAATCTAATAGTATATGTAATTGTCTTATCCTAGTGAATATAAAAGATGAGTGAAAAATGAAACCACAGACTTATACATATACGAAGCAGAAAACAGGATATGGATTTAAAAAATGTCAAAGACAGCAGTTTGATGACCCGTGTCATGTTTTTAGATCATTTTGTGGTCCTCGTTGTACAAAAAGAATATGCCGCACATGCAGATCTCTGAGTTTCACATGAGAAGTACCGAAGTAGGAACGCCTTTAGCAGGTAAAAAAGATTTGAAACTTGGCATGCCTCTATTACTTACATGAACAGAATATGAATAATATCTGATGCAAATAGGATATTTATAGTTATCTAAAGTATCATTGACTGCTTACTCACACTTACATAGTTACATCATATGCTTTCACATGCTTAACAGAATACTTAATGAATATAACATGATAAAAGAAGTGAATTCTGAGTTACTCAGTGATAAAACAATTAAAGTGACACTACCTTCAGGAATGTCACATGCAACTATGGATATCTCCGCAAGAATCCATAGAATGAAATTGGTCACCTTCTCATACTCATTTTTACAATGCTCGGCCAAATGCTTCCCTAGAGTATAATACAGCAAACATAAGCACTTTCTTAAATTTTAACTATTTTACTAATGAAAGGAAGAACAAACTGAGTTACAAAAAAATAAAAAATAAAAAAATAAAATCAGATACCAGTAACAACTCCCAGGTTTGCTGCCAATGATTGGATCACAAGTGCAGCAGCTGAGGCAACCAATATAATCCAAAGTAACTGCAAAGAAAGAGGAAAATGCACAGGTGATTAATGATCATACTAAACTAAAAATGAAACTCAAATAAACACAGTAATTACGGGTTTGAACGGATCATGAACAAAATTTGGAAAGAGAGATATGCAACTACTGCAATATAAATTTGCACAGGAATTGACTGCAAAGATTCTATAAACTCCAGTAAGGACGGTATGTAAGCACCTCATACTTGTATTGGGCTCCAGACTGTAAATCAGTTTCAACTGCAAGCATATGCAAATAAAAGTCAGTAGTGGACCTCGTAAGTAATCGTTAGATAAGAAACATGCAAATTAAAATAAGTGTCTTACAGTTTCCAGGATCAATGTACGCAATGGAAACAAGGAAACCAGGTCCCATGTACGCAAACAAGTTTTTCCAGCTTGTCTTCTGCAAATATAAACAATACAAGCCATCACTTAGTTGTACAAGACCATCAGCACCTTAGCCCACAGAAACCCGAGTCCCGAAATCATAGGCAAGTGTATATCATTTATTCATCATAATTTAAAGATACATTATTATATGTGCATGATTAGATTTTCACTTATAAAACAAAAATCCCATATAATATTCTATTAAAAATTTGGACTAAAGCATAATCAGTACAAAAAAAAATACTATTTAAGTTTGAAATTAACACCAAATTTAATAATACCTGACACTAGATCAAGAGTTGCTTAAGGTTTACACATTATTCAACTTTGACGTATAAAAAATAAATGAAATCTCAAAATTAATTTGCCATTGTCTTTTCTTTTTTCTTTTATTTTTCGGGTAACCACAGTTTTCTACCTTTTAACCTAATAATACCGCAACCTTAAAATGTATATACAAATAAAGAATCCAATAATCATGAAAGATACTTACATCAGGAACAACAATCTGATTAGTATCATCAGAAGATTCAATCAAGGGAGCATTAGTCATGAACTGAGAAGACCCTTTATTAGCCGTCATCTTTTAAACTCAATCACACCTCAAAACCTATTAAGAAAAGCAAACATCAGACATGAAACATAAAAACTAACACATGCAAATGTTCATATGTACATAAATTTGGATCTAAAAACATATTATATCTATCTTGTATACATGTGTTTGTGTTTATGGGAAGAAATAAACCTTTGGGGAAAAAGGTGTGAAGGGAGATTGAAAGAAGCTTCTCACTGCTGTTTAGATCTTCTGAGTTCTGAGTTTTGTTTTGTTTTGTTTTGTTTTTTCAAGTTGTGTCTTTCCTATATACTCGCTACTAGTTGGTGGACTACAGTACTCTTTCTACTTTACTTGTCTATTACACCCCTTTGAGGTGCAATCTTGTACGAGTTTTGTCCCTCAAATTTGTGCATGAAAACACGAATCGATACAACTATAAAATGTGCTTATGCTAAATTGCTAAAATATGCTTATGCATCACGGGTTAGCTTACCTGGTATATTATAAAAGTTACTGTAGCTTTCACTATAAAACGTGCTTATGCTAAAGGATTTATTGCGTTTTTAGAAAATGTTACTCCCTCCGTCCCAATTTAGTTGTCCTAGTTTGACTTTCAAAGTCTTTTTGCTTCAACTTTGACCGCAAATATTTTTGTTTATATTCTATAACACTTGATATAAAATATATAAATAAATTTGATTTTAAACGAACTTTTCAATGATATAACTTTCATCAAGTGTTATATAACACAAACAAAAATATTTACGGTCAAAGTTGAAGCAAAAAGACTTTGAAAGTCAAACTAGGACAACTAAAATGGGACGGAGGGAGTAATATTTATCATGTATTTTTAAATATTAGACTGCTCCCAACAGCGAGTGGGAGCTTTCCGTGAGCACCATTGTTGGTGGGTGGCCAAGTCACTGCGTGAGGGAGGAAATCAAAAGAGCCAAAGGTGACGAACTCACTACATATGAAAGTGTGCAAAAAATAGCCTCTTATTCTAGCCGTTTTATCCTTCTTAAAAAAATTAAAAAATATATATATGAAAAATAAAATAAAAAATAAATTATAATACCCCAGTTTTTACATATAAATACTCTATAAACTTCACCATTTCAAACACAACTTCAAGTTATACTCTCTACTCTCTTATTATAATACCTTTCTACACAAACAAAACTTATGGTTGTGGCCAAGTTATTGTCGTTTATTATGAATAAAAGACAATTAAATCGACCGAAGAAAAACATCATAAGCTGAGATCGTTATGGTAATCATGATCGTTTAGTCCAAGCTTATTTTAGTGTGAATCCGATGTTTCCGGAAGAAACTTTCAAGGAGAGGTTTCGAATGAGTCGAACGCTATTCACATGGATAGTTGAAGAAGTATGTCTTCATTCTGCATGCTTTGGTGATACTAATGACTGCACCTGAAGACAAGGCATCTCACCGTTGATTAAATGCACCTACGTAATTCGTCAAGGCATACGGCACCGTTCCTGACACCCTTGATGATATTTTCAAATGGGCCGAGAAACTACTCGTCTATGTCTTGAAATTTTTGTACGTATTTTATGGAAATTTTTGGAGCAGAGTATTTTTGGAAACCTACTATTACCGACGTTGAAAAGCTATACACGTTTTATGAACAAAAGCACAGGTTCCCGGGAACGTTAGGAAGCCTTAATTATACAAATTGGTTGTGGTAGGGTTGTCTAAACACACTTAAAGGGCAATATTGTAGACGCAATCATGGTTCGGCTCCGTTATTTGCTTGAAGTTGTTGCGTCACAAGACTTATGGATATGGCACGCTTTCTTTGGTGTTGCTGGGACAAACAATGACATCACGTTATACATGAATCCCCTAAATTCAACGATCTCAAAGATGAAAAAGCATCAGAGATTCCCTTTGTTGCTAACTGCGTAACTTACCCATTAAGATACTATCTTGCTGACGGGGTATATCCGGAATGGGCAACTTTGGTTAAGACGATAGGAGCATCAGGTGTCGATGAACTCAAGCGAATGCAAGAATCGGCATGGAAAGATGTGAAATGAGAATTTAGTGTTCTAAAGAAGAAATGGGTTGTATTAGCCAATCTCACACGACCGTATTATGAAGATAAAATAAGAAATATGATGTATACATGCATCATATTACATAATATGATTGTAAAAGACCAAAGAGAGGCGATATCTCCCGATTGGTATCCGGATGTAGCACATCAACCGGACGACCCCATACGATTCCAAAAAGAAAGGCATCCAAATGGCCACAAGTGCATCAAAACTTTCGTAATGTTTAGTTAATTTATGATTTTTTTTAATGTAATATTTTTTAGTTTAATGAATAAAAGTTATAGTTTTTAATAAATAAATAAATAATTGGTTGAAAGGCGAGCTAGTGAGTTATTGGAAGTGAAAAATGAGAGAGTGAGAGAGGAAAAAAAAACTGATGTAGAGCTGAAGTGAAAAATGAATTGATGTGAGCGAGTGCGGTTGCTACGAGTAGTCTTCACATATTTATCATGTTAAGTTTTACATAAAGTTACATCTTTCTCTAACAACAACGTTAACATAACATATCAATGTTTTAGATATATAAGAGGATCGTAATAAAACGGACAAGGTTTTCTTAGTTAAGGTAATGTTTTGAAGAGTGAGACATGAGCGTACTCCGATGTACATGCGCTATGTAACTAGGATATCTGCATCACCGTTATTGGTCGTCATGTGTATCTGGTTATATTTAAAAACTAGACTTCTTGTGAGGAGAACTACTAAGCAGGTTGGTGGTTGATATAAACGAGTCGACGCGACCGGTTCTTATAATAAACGTGTATGAGTTATGGTTGTATTTCTTTGACACGATCAGCCAAAAAGGTTAGGTAAGTATTGAAATATATGGACCTGACATTTCTCTGACTTGAACCCGCTTACCATCTACAACACGAACTTGTTTTTGAACAAAATACAATACGAATTGAACTCTTTTCAACATGCTACATGTAAAGAAGCCTAACGTCATATACTTGGACCAATACACATGACACGTGTCCTTCTCATAATCCATGTGTAGACATGTTTGTAACTTTTGTATGAGCTTTGATATTTATATAGGTTCAATTGAGAACTAAACGTACATATACAATCGTAATAATTTACTCGTGCGCGCGTATATGTTTTAGTTCTCGTACAAACCATCCCCATGTAGTAATCTCATCTCTTCTCAAAGTTGAACTTGTTACGTGAACTTTATATTTCTTTTAACTTTTTATTCGGTTTTTCATTTAAGTATTTCCCAAAAAGTTTATGTTCAAAAACCACCATGCCTCGCTTCTAAAATAACTATGAACCATATGTGATATACTTATGTAATTCGAAAAAAGGTTGTTTGATAATAAATTAGTTATATATCTTTGTGCGCGTATGGAGTTTTGTCATAATTTTTTTAATATGTTTTGATATAAATCATAATACATCTAAATTTTAATTTTTTGTACATACAAGTTGTATATTATCTTATTTTAATAATACAATTAGTTAAATATATAAGAATTGTAAATTTATATTTTGGCATAGTAAAGCTTGTCTGATGCATATAAGGAGTTGTTAAATAAGATTTTTCAATAACATTATATAAATCTTTTGGTGGTCACGGTCTACTGGAGGTGGCGATGGTTGTTGGTTTGGTGAGTGTTTGTGTTTGTTTGAAAAGACAAAGATGAAGAGTGAGCGAAAATTAAAGAGAAAAGGGTGTACTTCTGTTTGTGTATTTATTGGTGTGTGGTTGGTTTTTTTATTTAATTTAATTAATTATATAAAAGACATGTATTCCTTCACATTTACAGATAATTTTGGTAAAATTAACGGTCAATGAAAAATTGTACTAAACCTTTAACAGATGTTTCATTTTTTAGTAGATTTGAGACTTTTTTAAAATTGACTGAAAATGAAATTACTGGCAAACCATAACTCCATAAGGACCAAAAATATAGTTATCACTTAAATTTATACAGTTATTAAAAACATGCAAACTGATAATTTACTTAAATTTATATAATTATTTAATAGTTTAATAACGAAAGTTTTATAAATTACCTATTTTTCTCTAGGTTTTTTGTTTTTTAGTTTTTTTTCCCCCCAAAACCTAGACATGTGTTTTTATACATATTTATTTGATGGATGAAATTTAAATAGTTGTATCAAATTGTTTCAATTTTAACTTTTTATTAGTCAATGAGATTACTCTATTTATCTTACGCATTAAAATTGAGTACTACTATTGATCCTGTTTACTCAAACGTTCTTTTTAACTTTCTAGAAATCTCTTATTCTTATAAAAAGATGATAACCCATAACATAATGATATGCTATGACGAATGATTAAGCTATTATTATGAGAAACAAAAGAAGTACATATGTTCATTATAGTTTTAGTAATAATACTATCTTCATCGTATAATAAGTGTTCATATTGCTATTTTGGGATGTCTTAAAATAATTATTCACTTTATATTTTAATTAATAAAAAAGTTTTAATAGAAAAAGATGATATTTGATTGATGAAGAGTGAAATTAGTTGTATTTTTTAAAACTTTGTGTATATTAAAAATAGACAACTATTATATGACAGATGGAGAGCAGTATAGGCCATGTACAGGGTACGCAATTTCTTTGACTTGATGAGTGAAGAACGGTTGCTTGTTTGGACCACGGTATAATTAATGTAACATCATCACTCATTTGAGATTGTACAAAGGATAGATGGATGGATATTCGACCCTTAAGCGGTCCTGGGATATCGTAAATTAGTTTTCTCAAGACCCTTCAATTTTTGAAACATGCGACTTGTCCATCTCAAACTATAAATTGACGTGGAATACACAAGTAAACATCGTATTTAGACAAAATTTATAGCTCAGGAAACATGGATATCAATTTATTACCATAAAATATAAGAAGAGAGTAGTTATGGCAATTTTTTCTTTTTTGTTTAAAGTTATTCGATAAGGGTTGAATTTACTTTTTGAGGAAACAAAAAACGTAACAAGTTACCTACTTACTTGGCTACTTGTTTAAAGTGTACCACTGAATTCATGGATTTCGAGAAGTAGCTAATGTAAAAATTAATTTGCAGAATATTTAGAAATTCTTAGTTGTTCTGGGTAAGGATCACCGAAGAAAACTTAAAATGAGAAAGATGAGAAATAAATATAACCACATATTTGAGATGCATCGATTTGATTTAGATGCATCTCTATTCATTTAGATGCATCCCAATTAGTTTCGAAAGTGATTTTGAAGTAAAAACAATGCAAAGTAGTACTAACAACAAATTTGACCCGCAGAGGACAAAAAATATATAATATTCGTTTAACTTGATGAAATGCATCTAATACATGTATATGCATCTAATTTTTTGCTAGAAAATATATTATGGTGCATGTAAAAGATTAGGGATGCATCTAATTCAAGTCGATGCGTCTCAAATGTGTGGTATAGTTATTTCTCATCCTTCTCATTTTAAGTTTTCTTCTCATCTGATCCTAAGTCATTCTTAATTAATGCAACAATTAGTTTTGTATAATATGCGAGAAACGCTGGTGGAGATGAGAAATACAATCCTCGACATTCTTTCTCCTGGTTGGCATCCCTACTAAGAATTGACATAGAAAGGAAAAAGACTGTTGAGTGCGGTATTACTTTTGAAAGTTTTTCCAAACAACAATTATAATATTTTATGAGATTTTCACGCCCTCTTTAGATGACATATGACGATATGTGCATATGTCCTATTCGTTATAAATTGTTTATTAGCACTTTCGTGACTTTTGTCTTATAAACACTAGTAGAACACTAGAGCGTCGTGTCAAAAGTAGATAATATGATTTGTTCAGATTAAATAACTCTAAATACTCTAGAAAAAGACGAACAAAAAAAGGGTTGCAAGTTGATGCTTTGTTATAGAAAAAAACTCTCAACAAAACCGAAAAATCAAACCAAAAATCAATAAATCGAAAGAACCACCTCAAAAAAACTGAATCAATTCTAAAACCAATAGTGCGGTTTTGTTATAAAAAAAACCAAAAGTTTTGGTTCAATTTCTTTTATATAAAACTCAAACTGAAAAAAAAATGAACCTGCCCAACTAATATTCATAAAACTAATATAAAATATACATATTAGTTTTGATATAAGTAATCACCGAAGTCTAAAAAATAACAGACGTGTGTATTAGATACTCATAATAGATGTTTATTAGGCTAACACTACAATAAATTCGTAAACTTTTTTTTAAAAAAAATTATTATTATTATTATTATTATTATTATTATTATTATTATTATTATTATTATTATTATTATTATTATTATTATTATTATTATTATTATTATTATTTTCGCACATCTCATCTTTATGTACATGTTATGTAATTTTATTTTTTAGGACAAAATATTCAATTTACATTCTAAGATTTCTTGATTTAGGTATTCAAATATTCGAAAATTTGATAAGAATTTATTAAAAAGTTGAGTTTTATGAAATGTCAGTTTTAGAGCTCATAAAAGTCTTCCAAAAATTATAGATACTTAGATATCTAGATATATAAACCTATTACCCGAAATTCCATGTATCTGAATTGAAAAAGCTTAGCGAAAATAATGGGTTTAACATAAAACCATCATCACAAATATTAGATATCCAAATTTGTGACATAACTATTTATTGAAAAGTACCTTAGGTTATTTGTATTAACAACAAAAAATTGTTATCGAAAATGTCTCATTTCATATTTTCGCTTTAAGCCTCAAAAAACTATAAGACAACACTGATACCATCAAAATCATATTTATCTATTTGACAAATCTTTATCTTTTAGATAATTTTTTCTAAATTTATGTGCTAACTATTTGTGAAAGTGATTTCAAACTTATAAAAAAGATATCCCTCCGATGAAAAAACCGCAAACTGAACCACAAAAACCAAAAAAACTAAACTGAACCTTTGTTGCAGTGTTTGGTTTTGAAAATCATAAAACCAAACTTATTATTCAGGGTTTGATTTTAGAAAAAAATTAAAAAAATAAAATAAAATAAAAATAAAAAATAAACCGCCCATACTCGTCCACCAAGTTACTTATATTATCCCTTTTCGATGTCATACAACATTTGTTGTCTAATCACACTTAGTTTAAGAGAAGTGTGACACATGTAGGATCAAACCCACATGGAATGCGGTACTAACTTTAGGCTATTTTCTGATATTGGTAACGAATAATCTTTTTCATTGCAATATTTTTGCTTCTCCGAAAAATAGAAACAAGTGGAAGGAATCTTTGAAAATGAATATAAAAACAAGAATTTTGTTAGGCGTCTACTGTAGTGTTTATGCTCAAAACGTGCAAAGGCAAAACCTGTACTGTGATGTGCATATAATATCTACGTTAACAAAAAAAGTTTACGAGTTTGATTCCTCTTAGGTATCAATAATACATCATAATTAATTTATCTAGCTCCTACTACTTTCTCTTAAGTTATATTATGAAAATATGAGTCATTTAAAAGCCATATTGAACGTTGGCTAGTGTTGACAAAACATTACAACGTATTAGATTTAAATTTCCTATGAATACATGGTCAAACAAATGGTAGATGGATAAGAAGAACGAACAGTGAGGGGACTATGAAGTTGGTTTTGACTATTAACAAGTTTAAAAGCACTTCAATGTATATCACTTTTGACTTTTCTATCAGAAATTTTAAAATTCTTAACGAAGACAATGTCATAAATTTTCAATCTAACATATATCCATTTATACTAAACGAGTATCCGTGCATAGCAACGAAATTTTATAGCACATTGTAGCGATAAGAAAGTTTAGGGGTTATAAACAAAAAATAATAAAAGTTTGGGGATTTGGGGATTAAATATAATGTTTTGAAACCAGGGTTCGACCCGGCCGGTTCCATTGGTTGAACTGATTTCGATAAAAAAACAGGTCAAATAAAACCGTTTTTTATATTTTCAAAACCCGGTTAGACCTGAAAACTAGTTTTGTATATTTTTCCCGAAAATTGTGGTGTAAGCTTAGACTAATTAGTATATACCTTAAATACATTTTAATTTAAATTTATTTCATAAGTTTCCTTAGATANTCTAGCTCCTACTACTTTCTCTTAAGTTATATTATGAAAATATGAGTCATTTAAAAGCCATATTGAACGTTGGCTAGTGTTGACAAAACATTACAACGTATTAGATTTAAATTTCCTATGAATACATGGTCAAACAAATGGTAGATGGATAAGAAGAACGAACAGTGAGGGGACTATGAAGTTGGTTTTGACTATTAACAAGTTTAAAAGCACTTCAATGTATATCACTTTTGACTTTTCTATCAGAAATTTTAAAATTCTTAACGAAGACAATGTCATAAATTTTCAATCTAACATATATCCATTTATACTAAACGAGTATCCGTGCATAGCAACGAAATTTTATAGCACATTGTAGCGATAAGAAAGTTTAGGGGTTATAAACAAAAAATAATAAAAGTTTGGGGATTTGGGGATTAAATATAATGTTTTGAAACCAGGGTTCGACCCGGCCGGTTCCATTGGTTGAACTGATTTCGATAAAAAAACAGGTCAAATAAAACCGTTTTTTATATTTTCAAAACCCGGTTAGACCTGAAAACTAGTTTTGTATATTTTTCCCGAAAATTGTGGTGTAAGCTTAGACTAATTAGTATATACCTTAAATACATTTTAATTTAAATTTATTTCATAAGTTTCCTTAGATAGATGATTGAACTTTTTAAGTTTGATCATGACTGATTTTTTTCATTTTTCAAGTTTGACCATTTTTGTTTTATAGATAGTATATACATTGGAAAATACTAACTACATTTACGTTGGTTCACATGTTCTAAAGTTACGATACTAGTATTAGTTTGTTATCAAACTTGCTTACTTTAACTATCTGAAAATACTGTTATCTGAAACAACTTTTCTTTCTTGTATCATGAACTATATAGAATGAGGAAAATGTTATTTATGTATTTTAACCAAGTTCAAAATGTTTGATTGCCAATTTATAGTGATTGTAAGCTAAGCATTTCATTTAAGACCAGTCATAATAGATGCTAGACGATCGAGTTTTCATTGCCTAGGTGACATGCAAGACGCGTTGTTTTTATTATGGAGACAAGGGAGCACGTGTCTTAGATGGCAAATTTGCAAGACTCGGTCAATGCCAAGCCCGAGTCTTGCAGTGTGTGTGTGTTTTGGTGAGATACATACATGGACGGACCCACATGGGAGCCGGGTGTGGCACGGGCCACACCCAATTTTAGGTCACGAAGTGTAAATTTTTTTATAAAATGTGTCTTTTCTGGGCTCGTGCAACACCCAATTTTACTTAATAAATTCTTTATCGGGCAACTTTAGTACTCATGCTCATAAAAAAAAAATTGTGCAACACCCTCTCAAAAATCCTGGGTCCGTCCTGTGTTTTAAGTGAGGTATGTTTTGGTGGTGAAGTTGGTTCAATTGTTGAAGAAGTTTGTTTTAAAGAGAGAAAACTGAGATAACGCTGAAGGACGTTGAGGTAATGGTGGCAAATGCGATCTTAGAGTCTCCTTATTACTCGGTTGACCCTTTATTAGACGCTGGTGCAACATGATTACTCATGCTATAGCCAATTGAACACTAAACAATGTTGTTCCAGCTAGTGTTGTACATGGCCATGTATCTGATGTAGCGAGTAACTCGGTTATCGTTGATACCTGTATGGATTAATAACATTTGTTCTAATAAAAAAGATAGCAAAAGTACAGAGGGTGTATCGTTGGGTTTGGTTCTTTACATGTGTGTTTTAGCACCTTTTGTGCATGTTTGTTTGGGTATTGTAGTCAACTATGACACGCGTTTGACACACGCCAGACTCATTGGGGGGTTCACATCGGACCACATGTCAAGAATATCACAAGTGAACAATGACTTGATAGAACCACAGTTCTCTCTACTTTTGTCTCTTGTGGCGGATGGTTGCCGCTACTCCATTTATCCTGTGCAACATTATCTTACTTTTCATAACCTTATGCTACACTTTTCTTTTTTGGTGAGGTTTTTGCTTAACTACCACACAAACACAAATCGGATAAAATCCTTGCTTTTCGAAAAGTTTGACGTGACCGCATCAAATTGTTTGCAGGAATTGAATTTGAGACCTCTCACGTTTTAGTGATTATCACAAACCTTTTTACCATAAGACAATCTATGCTTAGCTACTTTATTTTGTATTCAACATATACGAACGGAATAATCCTTCCTTTTTTAAATTGGCATTGCGTTAGAACCACCCAACGAGGGAGACAAACAAAATCTTTCTATAGTTTTCGTTAGCAACGCATCTTTTCAGAAATTACAAAGGTAAAGTATAAATACATTCTTATTCGGAAAATAACAGTTTCGAAGTTTATATCATTATATTACAAGATCATAAATCATAACCTAACACAAGAATCCTCACATATGCTTCATTTGCCTATATGTCTAACCATTAATTCATTCATATTAAGAATATATAATTCTTTCATAGTGTCATGTACACCATTATAATTCTACCCAGTAACAGAAGTTATATTATATGTGCCTCGTTGATCTATGCGACGGAACAACGTCAAATATTACTAGTATATATATATATATATACATATAAATATTCATTGAAATCATGCTTATGTACCAAGTTTTCATTTTATGTTGCAAACGAATCATTTTTCTTGGTTAGTTTGAAAAAAAATACAAAATGGTGTTTAGTTGTTTACTGGATTTATTGGATATAAGTAATTCAGTAACTGGGCTTTTGTTATACTCTCACTTGGGCTTCTTTGTTTTCGCAATTGAACCAATATAACCTGGGCCATAAATGAATCTAAAACAATGTAACAGAGTCACACATAGAAAGCCCATATAACAATAAACCCTAATTCCCCTAAACCTCTCTATATAACCTATCATTCTCTATTTCTCTGACATCCATCAAACCCTAAAAAAAAGACAATTTCAACAGTTTTAAAGCTTTGTTTATATCTTGAAGTAATTTTTGTTTTTTATTTGTTTTTTATAAATTAAATGCAAATTAGTGATGAAAAATCTAAGGCTTGTTTCTCAGAAACATTCGCAGTGGCCGCCTAAGAACTTTCGCCTTCGCCAGGCTTGAGAGTTTATGCTGTTTTTTCCTCCTTCCTTGGATGTCTGAAGTTTATATAAATATTTTTTTAACCTATAGTTTTTTATTTTTATTAATACTTTATAACATAAAAAAGGGTTCACTCAGTGATGATTATCATAGATGACGAGTCTGATATATCCATTCCATTCAATTGAGAGAAAAACATGTGCTCATTATGCTCATTTAACTTCTAAATGGGCAATACATGCCCATTTCAAAAAAAAGAGGGGGCCCAAATGCACCAAAATCTTTTAAAATTTGCCCATTTAGCCTTTTTTTTTTTTTTTTTTAAATTTTGGGCACAAATTGCCACCTCTAAGTCTGATATATCCATTCCATTCATTATGAAGACGATTCGAGGCATTTGTCTGAGAGTTAACCTAAAAAAGAGGACCAATGGTGTAACTTTTGATCAAGTGATAATCTGTTAACTTGCTAGTAACCGGTTATATTAGCTAGATCGAAGATTATTTGAAAATAAGACAATTTACAAAGTACATTGCGTAGACCTGTTCATTTGAAAAAATATGTTGCGTATCTTAGCTTTCACCCCTTCTTAACTAAAATGATTATTGTTTATAAATGAAGCTTGAATGCCTTGTCACCTGTAGCGTGATCAAGTTGTTGGTGCATTAGCGGCTGCGAAAGCATGTGGGGGTCGTGCAAAAGCTACGGTACAAGTGACCTCACTGATCAGGTTGCTGGTGCATTAACGGAAGCGGAAGCATGTAAGGGTGGTGCGACAGCTACGGTATGAGTCACCTCAGTCTGAAAAGAGTAAAACAAGCATAAAATAGCATGCTTAATGAACCAAGTATGATAAATAAAGATGAAAGTTGGAATAATACCTGCTGAGGTGGAGCACCAGCGGCGGCATTCTCATCAAGAGTGACACGGGACGCGATTGGTTTGATCTTTTATTAGAGTATTGTTATTGAAAATTAATTTTAGGGATAAAATGGTAAAATAATGACTTACCAACAATTTATGATGAGTCTTTTAAGTAAGAACACTTCTAATAAACAACAAATAAATTAACCAAAAATTCAAAAGAATAATTTATCTGTTCATAAAAAGGATTGTTACTTAAAAGACTCATCATAAAGTGTTGGTAAGGCATTATTCCTACCATTTTATCCCTAAATTAAATTTCAATAATAATACTCTAATAAAAGTAAATCAAACCCATCGCCTCTGTGTTACTCTTGATGAGAATGCCACTACTAGTGCTCCACCTCAGCTCCCATTATTTGAACTTTCATATTTATCTATCATACTTGGTTCATTAAACATGTTATTTGGTGTTCGTTTTACTCTTTTCACTTTTCAGACCGAGGTGGCTCATACCGTAGCTGTTGCACCACCACCACCCATAAAACTAATAGTCTCAAAAATCCACTTAGCACACCCTCTAAGTTATGAATTTACCAATACAATTTGACTCGCCTCAGACTATGGAGTTTAAAAGAAGCAATTCCACTGAACGAATTTAATTGTAACATTAATTCATTTTTTAAGCCTAGTGTATTATTATTTAAACTAGCTAATAAACAAATTTCCACAGTAAATGAATATTATTATTAGCATTTATTTAAAGTTTTTCAAATATCAAATCTAACAAAATTGCTGAGAACAAAACCAGAAAACTTATACAAAATGTATTAAACTATAATAAATCTGATGCACAAATGATGACCACAAGAGTGAAAATTAAAAGTTACATAAAATTAAAATAATGAAATGAGTAAATAAAAGAAACAAACTCTGACTTCAAGTATTGCTTCACCGCAATAAAAACAATTTTAGTGTTTTGTGTGTGTGTCTTACAGAGGGAGAGAGAGGGAGGCAGAGAGTGAGTGGGTGAGTGAGGAGGCAGATGAGAGCAATGTGTATGTATATTGAGGGTGGAAATTATGTTGGCCTTGAATTGTTGAATCGAGTAAAGAGAAGACTTAGAATGAGAAACAAGGTAGGTCAAAAAAATTAAAGCAACCGATGGGTGAAGATTTAATTTAAAGAACATATATGGAAAGTAGGCTTATAATGTAAGAAGTAGGTGAGAAGGATAAAGAAAGAATTTGAATTGGTGGGAAAAAAATTAAATGAGGGTGTAAGTTTGGTAGCTCCGCTAGTCAAAAGAAATTGAATTGGTGGAAAAAGTTAAAACAGAAGCATATTAAAGACTACATCAACCCATAGAAGACATTTTGTTTTAGCCTTTGAGAATTAGATTTGGTTATGCCTCTTTAAAATACTTAAGTATTTTATATTTTACGTTTAGTTGGTTTAGGAAACATCTTTAAAATAAATCAAGCTTTACGAACCGTTAAGCCAAGCTCGAACTTCTCCCATAAAGGCACCCCCAGCTATCAAGCCGAGCTCGAGAGAACTCGTGTGAAGTTTCGACTCGATTCGACTCAATTACAACCCTAACCCCCACAGGGTATCCGGTTTAAGGATTAATTTATTGCTTCTATTTTTAAGCATATTAACAACAACGATATTTGGATTGAATCTTCTTTCAAATCTTCAACCACAAAGCAAACATGCCTAACTATTATTATTGTCTCGATGATCATATAAATGCTAAGGCATGATATTCTGTTGCACGACATGCGAAAATGTACTTATGACTTTGTATTAAAACCTAGAGAGTGTTAAAATGGACTTATTTGTATTGGATTTGTATTGTTATTTGTGTTAGACGAGTAGTATTTATATATGTATTGGTTTAAGCTTAAACACAAGTGTTAGGTTAGTCATTACTCATTAGTATAAATATTGGGTCTCATGTAAACAATATTAAAAATCAATATATCACGTCTTACATAATAAGAGTTAGGTTTGTTTAGTCATGGAAAAACAATTAAAAAAAATAAAAAGGTTCGACTTTTATGGGGATCTGTTCGTTCGATTATTTGTCATATTAAAGTTTTTGGTTCGTGATTTTTACAGCACTCAAAGGTCTCCGCTTTTTGTTTTGGTATTTTGTTTGGTAAGGTTTCACTTTGTTTTAGTCCAATTAATCTTTGGGCATTTAGTGTATAGTTTTTCTTTCCACTTTGCACTCGGTCGTGCTATGGAACATTCATATTCTTGAAAGTTTAGATTGGATTTTTCTTATTGACTACCCTTTTTGTCAATTTTTTTTTAATTTATTATTATTACATTTAAAGTCAACTAAAGCTTGATCAATTTACATCTAAAATAGAATAAAGCTCAATCAGTCTTCACATGTTTTCTCCCTAATAGGGAAAGCTATAGTCAAATTCTTTCTCAACCCTAACAAAGTCGATTGCTTTTCTTCATAACCCAAACCTTCGTTCATAGTGACGAATTGTTGATGCTTAGAGCACAAGGTATCATAACATCACTAACGCTAAAAAGTTGTGCACCTTAGCACCACCTCAACATTTCCACTTTTAATATCAACACACCAAAGTAACCCTTACTCATAACTCAAGCAAAAGCACCTCTTTTGGGAGACATAAATACATAATAGCCAATTAAAACGCAAACAACCAATTAAAAAAAAAGTCTTTTCTCTCTCCAACTCATGTTGATACAACAACCTATGGCTTAACGATGTTGAATTTGATTGGCGGTGGTGTGGTAACATGTTATAATGCGGGTGCCAGATGGGATTAACGTCTCATGTGCGTTACCATACCTACCTAGACCTTTTACTTTCAAAAGATCGTTATTGATTATATATATATATATATATATATATATATATATATATATATATATATATATATATATATATTATTATATATATATACATATATATACATATATATACATATATATCTATTTTATATAATAAAACAGAATAATTTACAAGCCCATTAAGCACCATAATTCATTAATGCGCTGATGTGTCTCTATTCCTATTGGTCAATAAATAATTAATGCTCCTATTATGTACAAACACCTCTAAGCACGACCCACATTCACACCTTTTCTCAATATTTACACGCTCCAAATACAGTATTTATGTTAATATTGAATCACCATTAATCATACAATCAATGATATACGCTCCCTTTGCAAAATCAGTTATGTTATATGATTTACGCTCCTCCTATTTTTGTTAAACCTCATCAAGATTGTAACGCCAAACAAAATTTTGAATTAAAACCATTATCTTCTTTGATACGCATCACAATCTTCTTTATATGAAACACCATTAACAAAATACCCATCAAATCCCACGATTCAATTTATAATTTGTGTGTTCTGTAGATTCAATTTATATAAAATCATTCTGTGTTTGGATTAAATTTATAACAGGTTATGAAGAGGAAAGGTGGTTTGTGGGTGGTCACTGGTCGATGCCGACGAATTCAAACAACAGGTATCTTATGAACCTTTTCTTTGTATATTTGATGACAATTGTATGTCAACGAGATGATTGTATTTTTTTTTATTTTTTTTTATTTTTTTTTTGTAGGAATTGTGGTCACGTGAAATTCAATCTTGATGACAGGTATATGTTTTCATATCGCGATACTTTTTCCTATTCCTGCCATATGTTCGATAAAATGTCTATGAACTAATTTTCTTCCATATCTCTCTTTTATGTCTAAATTGCTTTTATTTTTCTCTGTTCATACTAGGTTTAAGCAAAAAGATTTACAAGTTATATTTATTATGCGGAATAAGGTAAATGATTTTGGTTCAAATTGAGGTTGACTTCCTTTCTTATAAAGGTTACTGGAGATAAGCCATATTGAAGATGGAATCTTCAAGCTGTAATGATATGAAACACTTTGAAATTTGTTTTTGCACACCGCCTAAGTTTGTTTGTTGGAAAATATGTTTGTGTGATTGTGTGAATGTTTAGTTTAAAAAGCCTATCCAGTGTTTGATCAAATGTCTCATTAGAACCTATAACTTTAAAATGACTTATATACGAAGTATCTTAATTTCCAAAACTAACTTTTAAATAAATAATAGTCTTTCTATTATAAGTCCTATTATGCTATATCTCACACTAGAGTATGGACTCATGTAGAATTTTGTGTAATTGTTTCTATTTTATTTAGACATAAGTTTATTGACATTGAAAAATGTAAAAGTATATATGTAACAAATTGAAGGTTTTGCAGGCACACTAAACAAATTGAATGTTCTTCTTTCCCTATGTGTATCATGTATCTTTAGGCTAAAGTAAGAATGACAAGGAGTTTAAAGAGATTACTCTTAATTCTATGTACATAACATGGCACTCTTGAATATAGATAGTTTTCCTTGAATATAGATCAATTTTTCATTTTTCTATGCATGTTTTGTTTGGTTTATAGTTGCGGATTTCTTTGAAAGTTTGAATACTACCTTATGATAGGGTATTTTGGACAATAACTACTTACGAGCCTTTCACTATGTTTAGTTGTGAAGTGATACAAGATTTAACCGTGTGACATTTCTATGATCAATTATATTCTGATTATCTATTTTTGATGTTGTTAAGATTTGATCTTCTAATGACCATTATCCATGGACCTGATATACCTAAATTAGTGATTGAAGCAATCAATAATGAGATTGAATATAATGTTTACTTGCACTTTTACAGGTACAGTTATGCAAGTGTCAAAAACCAGACCCTAATTCGAGTGGCAAAAATCACCCATGAGAAGACCTACAAAAATAAAGGCATTCTAATTATCAGCCTACTTCAAGAACATGTAAGATCATATCTTTTGTATGTTTTAAAAACTTCAGTTTATAAGGAACTAAAATACTTAGTTATGCGAGTTTAGGGCACTACTTGATGAAAAGCTAATAGTCCGAAGTTTAAAGTTGATATTGTTCTTTTATCCACTGTGGTTTTATTAGGGTTAGTCTATAGGTTGTTATCAAAATGGATGGGACAACTGATGTGTATAAACAGACCTTAAGTGTTTCATGGTTAGAGTTTACTTAGAAGTTCTTCCATTGAACATATATAGTTAGAGGTGTCATTTCAACCTATTTATCTCTGACCGGGTTGATCCAGGACTCTATCGGGGTTAAACAAATTAAAAATAGGATTAGCTTAATTATAATTTGTGTTGGATGGTCAAAGTCAATTAGAAATACATTTTTACATCTCATTTGATCCAAAGTAATTATACCGTTTAATGTATACAGTAACTATGGTGAACATAACATGTTTTACAAAATCGTTGTGACAATGATGAGAGTGGAGGAATTACAAGACAGTTGTAAAAAAGCATGACAGTGATATTAGATTAACTGATAAAGAATGTTTACCATGCTTAACAACAAAAAAAGTAGTTTCTCAGCAATATTTACAAGAAAGTTGTGAAATTCTTAAGCATGTTAAGATTATCAAGATAACTGTTGAACCACCATTATTTCAAGGGCTACACCCCTGGTGCTTGCAAGTGAACCAGCTGGTGTTACTCGCTCATTAATTAAGTCGTGACCCTACTTATATGAGTAGTTATTGGTGCTACTGCCAGATGACCAAGATGGTATTTCTCTTTACTAATTATTGATATGTAAAGGATGGCATGTTGGAACTAAGGAATTCCGAGGTAAATTGTTAAAAATACATTAATGATTTTTAGGGGGCTTGTGGATTTTGAGCTTGAGTTTGAACATGGATTTTGAAATTGATGTAGGTACTGAAATTGAAAGCTCAGGCGTAGGATTAATTGGATTATGAGAGTGGTCAAGTGGATATAGGGTGAACAATGATTTGTGTTTATTGAAAATGTGAAACCTTAAAATCGCTAAGTATATTGGGTGAACAATTATTTGGGTTGTGTTGACCTTTGACATTTTATTACCTTGGTAGGTATTAATGAACCATTGCAGAATGTTCGTAGCAATTTGCGTGGAGGTAACGAACGGTCACAATCATCTGGCAGAGGTAACCTTATCTATAGATCCAGATACAATTGAATTGTTATGTTGTGATCATCTTACATTTTTTTGTTCTTTTAAACAATACAGGCTGTCATTATCTTATACTGAACGTGTACGTCTATCGTGTTCATGGAAAATAACGTTGCGGCAAAAATCAGTAAAAGAATTGTTGCAGCTTACCTGATAAAATCATGTTATTTGATAAACTTCAGCTGCAAAAATGGGCAAACCTGTTACAAAGAATTTGTTGCTGCTGCAAATTCCGCGAAATAAGTTACAATAGCCTTTGTATTGATATGTTATTGTTACATTAGCCTTTTCCGCAAAAGAAATAACAAACCCGCTACAAAGAATTGTTTTTGCATCTTTGTTTATCAAATAACACGAGTTTATCATATGAGCAAATAGGCAAACCTGTTACAAATAATTGTTGTTGCAAAAATCAATATATGCTATTTTATCAAATGACATGATTTTATCAACTTACCTGTTACAATAATTTTTGTAGCTTATCTGTTACTGTTTGCCCAAGTTTATCATATGAACATTCTGTTTTCATGTAAATTATGTTTTGGCTAGCCTCTACATAGGGATTTACATGTACTACTGAACGCTATCTTGTATGTATTGGACCACCTAAAGCATTACCAGGCATAGAAACATATAGTACGAGGCATTAAAATGCATATTATGGTAGACAAAAGATGGCGAAGCAGTGATTTTACTAACTGGCACAAATTTACGTTTAAAGTATAAGTGTGCATTTGCATGTGTATTGTTGTAAGACATATGATTTGATTCTTACAAGAAAATTTTACAGCGTTTACGTTCGTTGTTCTTTCTTACTTTATTCACGTACTTAACTTTTTTTTAATAAAAACCCTTTAAAATCCCGCGGATTCCGCGGGTCTATAAGCTAGTATATATATATATAGGTATATAC
>LBNU01006868.1:5193-20137 GCA_014162995.1 Artemisia annua
TTTTTTTTTGGGTAAAAGGGTCTACACCCTGGCAAAATTCATTACTCCAAAAAACGTTGAGGTACAATATGACGAGGGTGAATTCCCTCGCCCCCAGTCCTTAGGACACTTACAAGACACCTATCTAAGAATGACAAACCATTCTTAAAACTAACCTGCACAACATGTGCAACTAACCAAACAAACATGCTAAACAAAAGCAACTACTATATGAACAAAAAACTACAACGACTATAAGATTACAAATAAAATTAAGTTCTTGAATCATCACACGTCGTCGTAGAAGTCCATAACCTTCAATGATGCAGCATTGGATCATCAATATTGAAATCAGTACTAGATATAGATAAAACCAATGTACTCACCAACCAACCACAAGACCCCACCAACAACAAGTCAAAGCATACGCAATACAAACCAAGCTTGAGGATTAAGTGGACTTGTACATACAATAGGGTCCAAACCCTAACATCCATCAAAAGAAAGCAGCTACGATCCCATGCATAAAATAGAACCATAATATGAAGATCGAACCACCCATAAACGATCCATAGAAAAAAGAATTACTATTGATCGAGTCAAGGATTTTTAAATAAGATACCCGAGAAACTTAACTTACATATACCAATATTCAAATCACCATAGTATTCCAAAACTTCCAGCGTCGTCCAAACATACAATATCATGGTCCTCAAATTGAAAATACAGTTCACAAGTTTCACACAACGGTTGGTGAGGGACTCTTAAACCACGGATAGAGCAGCAAGCTCAAAACTCGCTCCAAAGGTGTATGTTGAGATGCAAAACTGAACACCAATAAGAAAAACCAACAAATATGTATAAACCCAACGCACATCCACAATAGCAGCTCCTAACCATCATTAACCACTCGTAGAAGTGGCTCAACATGAGTACGAATCATAGATCTGGCAAAGAACGTAGAACCCAAAACTTCAATCCAACAGCAACATCATGCTTAAAAACTAGTTTTAGGACGATAATAGGGTTTAACAAACCCCAACTTCCAGCAATATCACTCATACACCATTGTACCCCAATAAAATCACTGCCGACACATTCCTAGAAGGCATTATAAACGTACAGCAGCAAACATTTGAGATCACAATACCAAACACTACCACTTGACCCAGAACAGCGAATTATGCCCACAAGAATGCAAACAAATGTATAATGAACAGCCAACACCAGGTCGAAGCAAACATAGCATAAGATTTTAACAAACCCTAACCTCCAATCCCATACAAGTCACGAATTACTCTCTCCAAAACCCACAAATCCATACTTACATCTGATAAAGAACAAGCAGTTTACGAACAAACCCCTAATAAGGGTTACATTCAGATGAAACACAGCGAATAAAAGATAAACACGAAACCCTAAAATTAGGGATTCATGCAATCGTTGAAGCACCAACGAAAATAGGGACCCAATATCGTATCCAGCAATAAACCGTTTTAATATCATAAAGATGATTAAAACCGACAAAGGAAAGTACCAGCATACGATCATAAAAAGAAGAACCCTAACTATCACAAAAAGTAATCGTTAAGGGTTAAAATCATCCCTTATATATGTAATCAGTACTAAACCGACATATGAGAAAATAGGGACGATTAAAAGAAGCAAAACCCTCAACAACAAATCATAAAATAAAATCGATTAGGGTTAAGACCATAAGATGGGGGCGATTTCAGAAGCACCACTACCCAGAAGTTAACGAACCAACTAACCCGATTGCATTAACTCAATAAAGAATAATAGAGAGGCGGAATAGTGGTTGTTCAAGCTTTTGCTTGAGGTTAATGTGGTACTTCTGCCACATTCCATTGTACTTAACTTTTTTGTGATTAATATATTTTGCTAGGGTAGAATACCCTTTTACCCAAAAAAAAAAAAAGATCTCATCATGTAAGTGTCAATTGCTCTTATCAAGTGTGCAAGCATTAGGGACAACGGCTATCATCATGTAAAGAGCAATTGCTCTCATCAAGTGCGCAAGCGTTTAGGGACAACAGCTCCCAAAAAGTAAGGTACAATTGCCTTCTTAAAGTTAGCCTTTAGGAACAACGAATCTCATCATGTAAGTGTCAATTGCTCTTATCAAGTGGGTAGTGGGTAGTGGTTGTTTAAGCGTTTTTTTTGGGTANTTTTTTTTATAGTCGTTGTAGTTTCTGTTCAATGTAAGTTTATGTTCAATGTAAATTATAAGAATGGTGTGTCATTCTTATATGAGAGTCTGTAAGTGTCCTCAGGGACTGAGATGAGGGAAGTCACCCTCATCCTATGTACTTCAACGCTTTTTGGTGTAATGAATTTTGCCGGGGTGAATTAACCCTTTTACCCAAAAAACAACGGATCTCATCATGTAAGTGTCAATTGCTCTCATCAAGTGAGCAAGCGTTTAGGGACAACGGCTCCCATAAAGTAAGGTACAATTGCTCTCAACAAGTGAGCCTTTAGGGACAACGACTCTTATTCATGTAAGGGACAAATTGGCCTCATAAAGTTAGCCTTTAGGGACAACGGATCTCATCATGTAAGTGACAATTGCTCTTATCAAGTGTGCAAGCATTAGGGACAACGGCTATCATCATGTAAAAGGCAATTGCTCTCATCAAGTGAGCCAGCGTTTAGGGACAACGGCTTCCGTAAAGTAAGGTACAATTGCTCTCAAGAAGTGAGCCTTTAGNTACCCAAAAAACAACGGATCTCATCATGTAAGTGTCAATTGCTCTTATCAAGTGTGCAAGCATTAGGGACAACGGCTATCATCTTGTAAAGGGCAATTGCTCTCATCAAGTGAGCAAGCGTTTAGGGAAAATGGCTCCGATAAAGTAAGCTACAATTGCTCTCAAAGAGTGAGCCTTTAGGGACAACGACTCTTATCATGTAAGGAATAAATTGCCTTCTTAAAGTTAGCCTTTAGGAACAACGGATCTCATCATGTAAGTGTCAATTGCTCTTATCAAGTGTGCAAGCATTAGGGACAACGGCTTTTATCATGTAAGGAACAAATTGCCTTCTTAAAGTTAGCCTTTAGGAACAACGGATCTCATCATGTAAGTGTCAATTGCTTTTATCTAGTGTGCAAGCATTAGGGACAACGGCTATTATCATGTAAAGGGCAATTGCTCTGATCAAGTGAGCAATCGTTTAGGGACAACGGCTCCCATAAAGTAAGGTACACTTGCCCTCAAAGAGTGAGCCTTTAGGGACAAAGGCTTTTATCAAGTAAGGAACAAATTGCCTTCTTAAAGTTAGCCTTTAGGAACAACGGATCTCATCATGTAAGTGTCAATTGCTCTTATCAAGTGTGCAAGCATTAGGGACAACGGCTATCATCATGTAAAGGGCAATTTGTGTCATCAAGTGAGCAAGCGTTTAGGGACAACGGCTTCTATAAAGTAAGGTACAATTGCTCTCAAACAGTGAGCCTTTAGGGACAACAACTCTTATCTTGTAAGGGACAAATTGCCCGCATAAAGTTAGCCTTTAGGAACAACGGATCTCATCATGAAAGTGTCAATTGCTCTTATCAAGTGTGCAAGCTAGGGACAACGGCTATCATCATGTAAAGGGCAATTGCTCCCATCAAGTGAGCAAGCGTTTAGGGACAACGGCTCCCATAAAGGAAGGTACAATTGCTCTCAAAGAGTGAGCCTTTAGGGACAACGGCTCTTATCATGTAAGGAACAAATTGCCTTCTTAAATTTAGCCTTTAGGAACAACGGATCTCATCATGTAAGTGTCAATTGCTCTTATCAAGTGTGCAAGCTAGGGACAACGGCTATCATCATGTAAAGGGCAATTGCTCTCATCAAGTGAGCAAGCGTTTAGGGACAACGGCTCCCATAAAGGTACAATTGCTCTCAAAGAGTGAGCCTTTAGGGACAACGGCTTTTATCTTATAATGGACAAAATACCCTCATAAAGTTAGCCTTTAGGAACAACGGATCTCATCATGTAAGTGTCAATTGCTCTTATCAAGTTTGTAAGCATTAGGGACAACGGCTATCATCATGTAAAGGGCAATTGCTCTCATCAAGTGAGCAAGCGTTTAGGGACAACGGCTTCTATAAAGTAAGGTACAATTGCTATGAAACAGTGAGCCTTTAGGGATAACAACTCTTATCTTGTAAGGGACAAATTGCCCGCATAAAGTTAGCCTTTAGGAACAACGGATCTCATCATGTAAGTGTCAAATGCTCTTATCAAGTGTGTAAGCATTAGGGACAACGACTATCATCATGTAAAGGGCAATTGCTCTCATCAAGTGAGCCAGCGTTTAGGGACAACGGTTCCCATAAAGTAAGGTACAATTGCCTTCTTAAAGATAGCCTTTAGGAACAACGGATCTCATCATGTAAGTGTCAATTGCTCTTATCAAGTGTGCAAGCATTAGGGACAACGGCTATCATCATGTAAAGGGCAATTGCTCTCATCAAGTGAGCAAGCGTTTAGGGACAACGGCTCCCATAAAGAAAGGTACAATTGCTCTCAAAGAGTGAGCCTTTAGGGACAACGGCTTTTATCTTATAATGGACAAAATACCCTCATAAAGTTAGCCTTTAGGAACAACGGATCTCATCATGTAAGTGTCAATTGCTCTTATCTAGTTTGTAAGCATTAGGGACAACGACTATCATCATGTAAAGGGCAATTGCTCTCATCAAGTGAGCAAGCGTTTAGGGACAACGGCTTCTATAAAGTAAGGTACAATTGCTCTGAAACAGTGAGCCTTTAGGGATAACAACTCTTATCTTGTAAGGGACAAATTGCCCGCATAAAGTTAGCCTTTAGGAACAACGGATCTCATCATGTAAGTGTCAAATGCTCTTATCAAGTGTGCAAGCATTAGGGACAACGGCTATCATCATGTAAAGGGCAATTGCTCTCATCAAGTGAGCCAGCGTTTAGGGACAACGGTTCCCATAAAGTAAGGTACAATTGCCTTCTTAAAGATAGCCTTTAGGAACAACGGATCTCATCATGTAAGTGTCAATTGCTCTTATCAAGTGTGCAAGCATTAGGGACAATGGCTATCATCATGTAAAGGGCAATTGCTCTCATCAAGTGAGCAAGCGTTTAGGGACAACGGCTCCTATAAAGTAAGGTACAATTGCTCTCAAAGAGTGAGCCTTTAGGGACAAAAACTCTTATCTTGTAAGGGACAAATTGCCCGCATAAAGTTAGCCTTTAGGAACAACGGATCTCATCATGTAAGTGTCAATTGCTCTTATCTAGTGTGCAAGCATTAGGGATAACGGCTATTATCATGTAAAGGGCAATTGCTCTCATCAAGTGAGCAAGCGTTTAGGGACAACGGCTCCCATAAAGTAAGGTACAATTGCCCTCAAAGAGTGAGCCTTTTGGGACAACGGCTTTTATCATGTAAGGAACAAATTTCCTTCTTAAAGTTAGCCTTTGGGAACAACGGATCTCATCATCTAAGTGTCAATTGCTCTAATCTAGTGTGCAAGCATTAGGGACAACGGCTATTATCATGTAAAGGGCAATTGCTCTGATCAAGTGAGCAAGCGTTTAGGGACAACGGCTCCCATAAAGTAACGTACACTTGCCCTCAAAGAGTGAGCCTTTAGGGACAAAGGCTTTTATCAAGTAAGGAACAAATTGCCTTCTTAAAGTTAGCCTTTAGGAACAACGGATCTCATCATGTAAGTGTCAATTACTCTTATCAAGTGTGCAAGCATTAGGGACAACGGCTATCATCATGTAAAGGGCAACTGCTCTCATCAAGTGAGCAAGCGTTTAGGGACAACGGCTTCTATAAAGTAAGGTACAATTGCTCTCAAACAGTGAGCCTTTCGGGACAACAACTCTTATCTTGTAAGGGACAAATTGCCCGCATAAAGTTAGCCTTTAGGAACAACGGATCTCATCATGTAAGTGTCAATTGCTCTTATCAAGTGTGCAAGCATTAGGGACAATGGCTATCATCATGTAAAGGGCAATTGCTCTCATCAAGTGAGCAAGCGTTTAGGGACAACGGCTCCTATAAAGTAAGGTACAATTGCTCTCAAAGAGTGAGCCTTTAGGGACAACAACTCTTATCTTGTAAGGGACAAATTGCCCGCATAAACTTAGCCTTTAGGAACAACGGATCTCATCATGTAAGTGTCAATTGCTCTTATCTAGTGTGCAAGCATTAGGGACAACGGCTATTATCATGTAAAGGGCAATTGCTCTCATCATGTGAGCATGCGTTTAGGGACAACGGCTCCCATAAAGTAAGGTACAATTGCCCTCAAAGAGTTAGCCTTTTGGGACAACGACTTTTATCATGTAAGGAACAAATTGCCTTCTTAAAGTTAGCCATTAGGAACAACGGATCTCATCATGTAAATGTCAATTGCTCTTATCTAGTGTGCAAGCATTAGGGACAGTGGCTTTTATCATGTAAAGAGCAATTGCTCTGATCAAGTGAGCAAGCATTTAGGGACAACGGCTCCCATAAAGTAAGGTACACTTGCCCTTAAAGAGTGCGCCTTTAGGGACAAAGGCTTTTATCAAGTAAGGAACAAATTGCCTTCTTAAAGTTTTTTTTTTGGGTAAAAGGGTTAATTCACCCCGGCAAAATTCATTACACCAAAAACGTTGAAGTACATAGGATGAGGGTGATATCCCTCACCTCAGTCCCTTAGGACACTTACAGACTCGAATATAAGAATGACACTCCATTCTTATAACTTACATTATACAACTGACCACCTACAATGACTATACAAGTGAATAAAAATAGGAATTAAACATGATTCACTAATAAAGCACCAAGAACATAGCCATCGTAGAACTTCCATCAATCTTCCATGGAGAAACCTCCAACTTGCCCAATGCTCCTAGATCATCGCTCATGAGCTTCGGTTCACAAATTTCACACAAAAGTTGGTGGGATTACTCCAACGGTGTATGTTTAGATGCAAAACCGAACACAATCATAAGGAACAATCATGATGACACAACTAGAGTTTACCAACTCTAACATCCCATAACCACAAAAAACGATCACAAGACCAGCAATAGACGAAACCCTAAAAATAAGGGATTCGTTTTCTTCAAGAGCAGACCCAAAACGCCTTATCAAAAGAGAATATGCAGGAACACATGTGACACAAGGCAGAATCAGCACCATATCTTGCAATCGTAACACGAAAAAGGTTTTTGAATAAGGTACCCACAAACTTAACTTACAATCTCTCAATAAACCCACTCCATAAAGGCTAAATTGTCAAAGGTTATATGACTTATGAGTTTAGTATGGAATGAAGCACATACCATCAATCATGATCCGCAACAACATAAGCAACAGAATCATATTGAACCATCAGTAGGTGTATAACGTAACCCTACACTTCCAATAACATGACTTGCAACTCTCCCTTAAACCCACGTGCAAACAACATTCATCTTATAAAGAACACGCAGCCAACATACAAACCCTAAGAAGGGATACCATGAAGAATAACGTGCAGATAATCATCACAAACCAGTGGCTAAATAAACGGAACCCTAAAAAAAAGGGAACCATTATCGTTAAGCAGCAGCACCATGAATAACAAACAAAGTCGAAACCCTAAAAGGGTTTCTTATAGCATTAACGACCAGCAGACATCACCCAAACCGCCTCAAGTATATTATGATAAAATTAATGAGGCACACCAAACGAGGAGATCGTATAAAAATAATCCCATGGACAGCAATACGATCGAGCCAGAACCAAGATACCCTAAGATCGATTGAATAATAAGGTAATCGTTAAGGGTTAAAACCTCAAACAATCACCCAAAATTATGCAGAAATCGTTTAGGGTCAAATAAATAATAAATCAAAACTAACCCTAATAAAGGAGTCGATTAAAAACCAACTAAAGAGAAAACGATAAGGGTTTAGTTTGAGGCAGCGATTTCACAAGATATAGAACAATAAACAAGGCACAACCCCTCCCATATAGATACATCCATCAAAACCGATTGCATATTATAAAGAATAATAGAGAGGCGGTTTGATTGGGATGATTTGATCAGATCGGAAAAGGGGAGGATGGTTGGCCGGAAATCGCCCCTTAGGGGAGAGAATTTTAGGGTTTTCTTCCAACGGATCTCATCATTTTAGTGACAATTGCACTTATCATGTGTGCAAGCATTATTAGGGCAATTTGTCCCTTACATGATAAGAGCCATTGTCCCTAAAGACTCACTTGTTGAGAGCAATTGTACCTTACTTTATGGGAGTCGTTGTCCCCAAACGCTTGCTCATTTGGTGAGAGCAATTGCTCTTTACCTGATGATAGCCATTGTCCCTAATGCTTGCACATTTGATAAGAGCAATTGTCACTTACATGATGAGATCCTTTGTCCCTAAAGGCTAACTTTATGAGGGCAATTTGTCTTTTTTTTTTGGGTAAAAGGGTTAATTCACCCCGGTAAAATGCATTACACCAAAAAATGTTGAGGTACAAAGTATGAGGGTGATTTCCTTCATCTCAGTCCCTTAGGACACTTACAGACTCGAATATAAGAATGACACACCATTCCTATAACTTACAATAAAATGAACCTACCAATAATGGCAAAAGTACATAAATTTTTTTTTGGGTAAAAGGGTTAATTCACCCCGGTAAAATGCATTACACCAAAAAACGTTGAAGTACAATGGTTAATTCCCTCACCTCAGTCCCTTAGGACACTTACAGATTCGAATATAGGAATGACACACTATTCCTATAACTTACAATAAAATGAACCTACCAATACTGATAAAATACATAAAAATTGACAATACTACTCAAGAAAAGCACTTGAGCCTTCTATATCACTATGGCGGTCCATCTTAACTTCCATGAAGAATCCACGTTGAAACATCCAAGCGGTCTTCAACATAAAATCTGTTTGTAGTATCAACGAACACCACAAATAAAACCAACACAAGCCCATCCATAAATGGACTTGTACATACTTCCATGGAGAAACCTCCAACTTGCCCCAAAACTCTTGGATCATCACTCTTGAGCTTCAGTTCACAAATTTCACACAAAGGTTGATGAAAGACTCTAAAACCACGGAGATGTAAGTCAAGTTGTTAGGGTTCCTTGTTCAAAAACCCTTGTTGCTATTTTCAAGACCTACTCATGATCTTGGAATGGATTTTATGATGCAAAGTTTGGGCAGATAGGTCATGTTTGGGGAGTGCAAGTCAAGGTAATCTTGTGTAAGTCAATTAGGAGCTGTTATTGCGGATGTGCGTTGGGTTTATACATATTTGTTGGTTTTTCTTATTGGTGTTCAGTTTTGCATCTCAACATACACCTTTGGAGCGAGTTTTGAGCTTGCTGCTCTATCTGTGGTTTTAGAGTCCCTCACCAACCGTTGTGTGAAACTTGTGAACTGTATTTTCAATTTGAGGACCATGATATTGTATATTTGGACGACGCTGGAAGTTTTGGACTACTATGGTGATTTGAAGATTGGTATATGTAAGTTAAGTTTCTCGGGTATCTTATTCAAAAATCCTTGACTCGATCAATAGTAATTCTTTTTTCTATGGATCGTTTATGGGTGGTTCGATCTTCATATTATGGTTCTATTTTATGCATGGGATCGAAGCTGCTTTCTTTTGATGGATGTTAGGGTTTGGACCCTATTGTATGTACAAGTCCACTTAATCCTCAAGCTTGGTTCATATTGCGTATGCTTTGACTTGTTGTTGGTGGGGTCTTGTGGTTGGTTGGTGAGTACATTGGTTTTATCTATATCATGTTCTGATTTCAATATTGATGATCCAATGCTGCATCATTGAAGGTTATGGACTTCTACGACGACGTGTGATGATTCAAGAACTTAATTTTATTTGTAATCTTATAGTCGTTGTAGTTTTTTGTTCATATAGTAGTTGCTTTTGTTTAGCATGGTGTTTTGGTCAGTTGCACATGTTGTGCATGTTAGTTTTAAGAATGGTATGCCATTCTTAGATAGGTGTCTTGTAAGTGTCCTAAGGGACTGGGGGCGAGGGAATTCACCCTCGTCATATTGTACCTCAACGTTTTTTGGTGTAATGAATTTTGCCAGGGTGTAGACCCTTTTACCCAAAAAAGCATAAACTTGCTCCAACGATGTATGTTTAGATGCAAAACCGATAACAATAATGCACACCTAGCATGATGACCAGTAACAAATATATACAATCACACGACCCCAAGATGAATAAGAGTGCAACTGATCCGTGATTGTATTGATGGGGTTTTGACCAAGAGCCCCCAAAAACTTAACTTCCATAAGTCTCATATATCTGTACCCATAAACGCTACATCACCAATAAACAATACAAACATAGGATTAAACAACCCTAACTTGCATCATGGGAACAAATTCGACCATTGAACATAGAGTTAAGGACCCTAACTTTCAGCATAGAACATCTTGAACTTGTAACCTTCCATTCACAGCTGAAAACCATCAATCATTGACATGTAATCACGTACCAGCTGAATAGAACAGGTAATAATACGTCCCAAAGCAATAAACAGCATCAAACCTTCTTGGGACGAATCAATGATCACAAATCCAAACTTCCAGCATAACCACATCAATAACGATCCTTAAGAACCAGAAGATAACCAAATAATCGCATCAGGATCATGTCAAATAAATCATAGAATTCTTAAAAAAGAACCCTAACTCTCAGTGATTCCATCACTATCCCTCTCTCAACCCACTTCCACGAATAAACATCACAAACCATAGGATAATCACGATCAATAGGTCAACTAACATGGCATGAATGGACAACAGTCACTAACAACCCAAGATATAAACGTTTTACGCGCAGCAGCACAAACACCAGGCAAAACAAAACCAAAATACGAAACCCTAAAATTAGGGTTTCGTTCAAGAGAGTATCCCATAAAAACCATTCGATCCAATACCCAAAAAAAAAGATAGAAGGCTGATAGAGGAAGGTTTTGATCACCCATAACAACCACATAACGATCGTATAATAATCTGCATGTAATATAGACGATCGGCCAAAGCAATTAAAACCCTAACAACGATTATAGAAGCAATCGTTTAGGGTTTAATTGCATAAAGATCACACCCTTATAAATGCCAGCGAATGAACACTGACTATAAATAATAGGAATAATAGGTGCGATCTTGTAACCCTCAGCGATCCAAATCCCTAACAAGAACGATACTAAAATTGAATAAATAGTTAGGGTTTCGGAAAATAAAAAGATATGAAATCCGATAGAGATAAAGGAATTAAAGGTTACCAACCACCCTCCAGTGAATAAAACTGCCCAAAATTGTATTGCATATCCATAAAATAGAGATAGAGAGGATTTGGTTGTTATTTATGGCCGGAATATAGGGGGAGGGTGGTGGCCGGATTTCTCCCTAGGGGAGAGAGAATATAAAAATTTACAATACTGCTCAAGAAAAGTACTTGAGCCTTCTATATCACTATTGTGGTCCACTTTAACTTCTATGAAGAATCCCCGTATGAACATCCACGCAATATTCAACATATCATCTGTTTATAGTAACAAAGAACACCACAAACAAAACCTACAGGAACTTGTAGCACCAATATGCCACAACCCATCAACTTACACCCCATGATTTCCTTTTCCCACAGCAGCCCTAAAGGCTCACTTGTTGAGAGCAATTGTACCTTACTTTATGGGAGCCGTTGTCCCTAAACGCTTGCTCATTTGATGAGAGCAATTTCCCTTTACATGATGATAGCCATTGTCCCTAATGCTTGCACCTTTGATAAGAGCAATTGTCACTTACATGATGAGATCCGTTGTCTTTTTTTTGGGTAAAAGGGTTAATTCACTCCGGTAAAATGTATTATGCCAAAACCATTGAAGTACAAAGGATGAGGGTGACTTCCCTCATCTCAGTCCCTTAGGATACTTACAGACTCTCATATAAGAATGACACGCCATTCTTATAACTTACATAATAAAACTTACCACCTAAAATGACTATACAAGTGAAACAAAAAATAGGAATTAACACATGATTCACTAAGGTAGCACCAAGAACATAGCCAATCAACTTCCATGTGATCCAGAAAAGCAACAAACATAATCTAGCATCAACATAGAATCTGAACTTGCATAGCACACCAAAGAAACCTTGAACCATCTCCAAACCAATGCGAGTGAAAATCCTGGAGCAATCCGAGACTTAAGGTTTCTTCCACCAATCCAAAAGTTCCTTCCACCAAGTCTGAACATGCCCATAATTCAACCATACGAACCAAAATTTTGTAGACAAACGGACTTGTACATACAATAGGGTTAAACCCTAACTTCCAACAATGATCACAAACGTTTTTTGAATAAGAAACGAATAAACTTAACTTCCAATAGCGAACAGCAGCAGCACTTCCATCTCTCTCAAAACCCACTTGAAACACGAATGACTTACAGCACCAAGAAAGATGCACACATAAGATCCAAACCCATGATAGACTTGTAGCACCAAATAACGGATGCACACGTATAATCCAAAACCCTAGGACGGGGTTACTTGCAACCAGAAAATACACCAAACCCTTAACGAGTGAAGTGTTGAATTATGCACCAGATAATAATTGCGCCTATAACCAAAAATCAAAACCCTAATATAGGGAATCGATTGGAGTGAAGAACAATGCGCAGCAGCAGCAAAATCGACCTTAAATAAGTAAAAGTCGACTAAGAAACCGACTTTAGAAATTAATGGATAATAAGAGTCGATTGGAAAAGTAAGGTACCCAATAACCGGCCTCAATTAGATCAGATCTGGAAAAACGATTTTGAATACCCTAAAGTACCACAAAACCGACTTTAATAAAGAGCAGATCTGGATAGAGGAAATCGATCAAACCAACTGTAATATAATCAATTATGAATACCCTAACACAATAAGGTACCATAACCGACTTCAATTAGGATTAAATTGGAAGAAAACGATTTAAAATCAAAAGTCGGCTACAAACAAACCCTAAAAAATGATTTCAAAAAATCACTACAAAAACTTGTTTAAATGCTTGTTCTCTCTCCCCCATGGAGAAATCCGGCCGCCATTCCCCAACTATTTTCCGGCCATAGATCCACCCCTACACGTCCTCTCTACCTTGGTACGATTCCTTTTCGTGATTAAGGTATGCAATACGCTGTTGGGATTGGATCTTTTTCTTATATGGGGATGGCGGCTGCTATTATTTTTTGGTTAAATCTTTTGATTTCTCCATGATTATCATGTTCGATTTCCCTACTGTTTATTAGGGTTTCGATCTTGTTTTTTTTGGGTAAAAGGGTTATTCACCCCGGCAAAATTCATTACACCAAAAAACGTTGAAGTACATAGGATGAGGGTGACTTCCCTCATCTCAGTCCCTGAGGACACTTACAGACTCTCATATAAGAATGACACGCCATTCTTATAACTGATATTGAACATAAACTTACATTGAACATAAACTACAACGACTATAAAAAAACACAAACTAAATGCAATTCTTCAAATCGTCATAGTAGTCCAAACTTCCATAAACATCTTCATAGTCCCACAAGCCATGCTTCAAAAGAATCAGAATTAGAGCACCTATGTGACAACCAAGAGATGACCATATACAAGCACCACCTAAATTGAAAGTGGACTTGTACATACAATAGGGTCCAAACCCTAACCTCCAGCAAAAGAAATCAGCTTCGATCCCATGCATAAAATAGAGTCATAAAATGAAGATCGAACCACCCATAAACGATCCATAGCAAAAAGAATTACTATTTATCGAGTCAAGCATTTTTGAATAAGATACCCGAGAAACTTAATACCAATCAGAAACCACCATAGTAGACTTGAATCTTAAAATCATCCTCGAATGGAAGCAGTTCACAGTTTCACACGTCAGTTGGTGAGAGACTCTAAAACACGGATAGAGCACGCAAGTAAACTCGCTCCAACAGCGTACGTTGAGATGCTAAAACTGAACTCCAATAAGAATAACCAACAAATAAATCAACAACAATCCCCAATAGCCGCTCCAGCTATCCATAATAGTAAATCACAAAATCCTAATGAAACAGATCTTGTGAAAATAATAGAATCATTGGCCAAGAGGAGAGAACCACTTGAACCAACAGCAGCATACCCTAATCCAATCAACCTGATTACCATGATAACTAGCAGCAACAAACGCCCTACTAGTGAAATAATGAGCAGCAGGTTCGAAAAAAGCAGCATGCATACACAAAACATAGGGCATAATAACCCTAACATCCAATCCATCGTACACAAAATCAAAGGAACCTTTAGGCCAGCATGTAGTTCGAATGGATAACAACCATAGAGTGAGAACACACCCTAACCTTCATCAACAACAATAGAGTTTGGCAGCCCTATTAACCAAAACACGATCAAATCTGCTGCAAAGAGTGATTAAGGAGATAGCACGCAGAAACGACCAGCCAATGTGACTTCCATCTCTCCCAAAACCCATATACCGGTAACACCCATCAGAAACACTTCCACGAATAAACTTCACAAACCATGCCAAAACCACGATCACGATCAAGAACAATTGTTCTCATCAAGTGAGCAAGCGTTTAAGGACAACGGCTCCCATAAAGTAAGGTACAATTGCTCTCAACAAGTGAGCCTTTAGAGACAACGGCTCTTATCTTGTAAGGGACAAATTGCCCTCATAAAGTTAGCCTTTAAGGACAACGGATCTCATCATGTAAGTGACAACTGCTCTTATCAAAGGTGCAAGCATTAGGGACAATGGCTATCATCATGTAAAGGGCAATTGCTCTCATCAAGTGAGCAAGCGTTTAGGGACAACGACTCCCATAAAGTAAGGTACAATTGCTCTCTACAAGTGAGCCTTTAGAGACAACGGCTCTTAT
>LBNU01006868.1:26784-38623 GCA_014162995.1 Artemisia annua
AAAAAAAAAAAAAAAAAAAAAAAAAAAAAAAAAAAAAAACTTCCACTCTTAAAGCAGCAGCAACATCACAAAATCCATAAGGTGCAAGTCTGAACATGCACGTAATTCATCCATACGAACCAAACTTTTGTAGTCAAACAGACTTGTACATACAATAGGGGTTACACCCTAACATCCAACAATGATAGCAAAAGTTTTTTGAATAAGAAACCAATAAAACTTAACTTTCAATAGCAAACAGCAGCAGCACTTCCATCTCTCTCAAACCCACTTGAAACACGAATGACTTACAGCATCAAGAAAGATGCACACGTTAAAACCAAAACCCTAAAACGGGTATTCTCCGGTCTATGCCGTTTGCAGAAGGGAATCTTCCTGTTCGGTATCTTGGTGTCCCTCTTATATCTTCTAGACTGCTCTACAGGGATTGTAAGGTTCTTGTGGAAAAACTGGAGAGTAGGGTAAATGATTGGCACAATAAGTTTCTATCTCTTGCAGGGAGACTTCAATTGGTCAGATCGGTTTTGTCATCAATGCATATTTATTAGGCGTCTGTCTTTATCCTTCCCAATCGTATCATTACTGATTTGGAATAACTTATGCGGGGTTTCTTATGGTGTCAAGGTGTAATGAAAAGGGGTAAGGCCAAAGTGGCTTGGGAATCTGTTTGTAAGCCAAAGAATGAAGGTGGCCTTGGTATTTGTCGATTGGCTGACTTTAATATTGCTCTTATGACAACACATATTTGGAGTATTTTAACCCACAAGGAGTCCTTATGGGTTAAATGGATTCATTCGTACAAACTTCGTGGACGAAGCTTTTGGGATGTTCCTTGTTTAGGTGATGTTAGTTGGGGATGGCGTAAGCTTCTTGCTATTCGTCCCAAGGTACGTCCTTTCATTTGGCACAAGATTAATAATGGAAAGACCACATCTGTTTGGTTTGATATGTGGTGTGATTTGAGCCCTATTCGTGATATACTCACTGTTAGAGACATTACACGAGCTGGTTTAAGCTTATCGGATTCGGTTTTTGATGTTATTGATAATGGTTCTTGGAGATGGCCTACTGATTGGTTTGCAAGATTTCCGAATCTTGTTAATCTCCCAGTCCCGACTCTACTTGATGACACTAACGATGGGCTATGTTGGCGTGATTTGGATGGTAACTTTAGATCTTTTTCGGTTGCTTTTTCATCTGAATCTCTTCGTACAAGGGCTGATCTGGTTGAGTGGTTTAATATCCCATGGTTCCCTCATTGTATTCCTCGACATGCGATCCATTTGTGGCTTGTTATTAAGCAAAAGTTGAAGACTCAAAATAGGCTGCGAGAAGCGGATGTTGGTCCTAATGTTGATTTGAATCTTCTTCGCTGCCCTTTGTGTGATTTGGTTCCGGACTCTCACCCTCACTTGTATTTTGAGTGTCAATTTTCTTTGCAGGTTTGGTTGCAGGTCCGGGTATTAGCCGGAATGGATGCTGTATCACCTTTATTGGAGGATGTTCTTACGTTCCTTATTCCTTTATCTAAGGGGCGGTCTGTTGTTAGCATACTCTCTCATTTATTACTTGCGGCTACTACTTATTACATATCGATGGAACGCAACTCAAGACTGTTCAAGCAGAAGAAGTCTACGGTTGATGAAGTGGTCCAAGTTATTGTCTCTACCATTCGGTTGAAGCTGGTTACCTTCAAGTTCAAGAAGATAACCCCTCGGTCACGTTTATTGCTGGATAAATGGAAGATTCCAAGTGCTTGTCTTATTCACGAAGGGAGTGTCGGGTAAGGGTTGTACTCTTTTTCCCTACTCCAAGGTTTTTCCCTTCGGGTTTTTTCTTGGAAAGGGTTTTTAAGGAGGCAAACTTCCTGGATCGACTTGCTCCCTTCGTGATCTGGGTGGATGCGGGATGTTCGCTTGTTCAAGTTTATTCTTGCTATTATACCTAGTTTGATGATTGTAATTAGCTAGGTTTGTTTTGTGTTTATGGCATGTCATAAGCACTAGTCTATCAAGAGTTGTGCTTGAGGTTAATGTGGTACTTCAGCCACATTCCATTTGTACTTAACATTTTTTGGTTATATATTTACCGGGGTAAACCCCTTTACCCAAAAAAAAACCCTAAAACGGGTTACTTGCAAGGAGAAGATAACCAAAACCACGTTTTTTTTGGGTAAAAGGGTAAATCACCCCGGCAAAATTCATTACACCAAAAAAACATTGAAGTACAAAGGATGAGGTTGTATCCCTCATCTCAGTCCCGCAGGACACTTACATGCCAAACAACTAACAAAAGAACAAAAAACCAACTATATAAGAATGACATGCCATTCTTATAACTTACTAACACAAACAAACCTATCTACGACGAGTATTCAAGCGAATATCAAATTGATCACAAAATTCTTGCATTTTATCAGGTAGGAACACCTGATCATATTCGTCATAGTAATCTTCCATATCATCCAGAAAGCCTCCACCAACTTCATCAACTTCATCTTCCGAGTCTTCCGAACCTGATGGAGATTTATTATCACTTGTAGCAGAATTAAACTGCTCCCACAAACTCCCACTCTTAGTTGGCTCACCAACCAAACTTGCTTTATTAGTAGAGCCTTTACCAGGCTTCACATTAACCACACCACCCTCCAACGATCTAACGGGGCTGTTAGAGACCTCTTTATTAATATGCAAATCAGAATCATTCCCAACGCCCTCCACATTGGAGGGATGCGAGGCAAGATCAAGTACCTTCTCAGCATCCGAAACTTTCTCCATATCACGCTTAAGTTCATCAATATTAATGTTATCACTAAAATAACCATGCTCATTCACAACTTGGGATAAAGCATTAATAGTCACTAAAGGAGGAGTAGAATTTGGAAGCTCATTAGGTTTATTCTCCTGAGTGACTTTATTAGAACTCAGCTTGGAAACAGGCCTATACATGAAATTGGACTTAGGCTTGAACACCCGAGATCCTTGAAGCAAAGAAGCTGCCTTTTTCCCAGCCTTACTTTTGTGATATGACTCCTTAAGACGCACACTTTCTTCCTCTGACCCCTTTGTCGACTTTTCTTTTCAAAACCTCATAACATGCCTCAACCTCATGACTGAAAATTTTACAATGTGAACAATGAGGAGGCCACCATTCATATTCAACATCAATGAACTCTGAATAATGGCCCTTACTATTAGGTAGAGGTATATCAACTTCAATGGAACTCAATAAATCATGAACAGCAGACAACTCAATTAAACATCGTGCATAAGAATAACGACCCCAAGGGTTATTACACCTAGCATACGTAACCTCATCCATTCTCATAAGTCAACCCACTCGTTCAGCGATCAATCTAATTCCAACTTCTGAATATACAACAGCAGGCAATTTATGAAAGCGCACCCAAACCGGTACCTTTGTGAAAACATCCTTCTCCAATTTAGAATTCGCCACCCATTCATGTAAAAAGATGGGTGTTGATCTGATAAACCAAGGACCCCCTTCTAGCACCTTAAGCAAACCCTCACGTGACGAGAATTGGAAAAAGAAGAAATTACCACGAAGTATAACTTTCTGAAAACCAAGCTTAACCCAAGCATGCTCGACATAATCTTCTACCAAAGGAAAAGCAAGCCTTTGACCAATAAAATAACCGTATAGCGAATTAGAAAATTTATGACACATCTCCTCAACCACGGAAATTGGAATAACGACTTTAGCTCCTGAATTAGAACTTATATTTGTTGAGAAAGACTCTTGTACCTTAGGCTGAGTATCAAAATCAGAATTAGAAGAATTAACCACAGATGCACACGAGTTATTAGCAACAAAACTCCCACTATCATGATGAGGATTATGGGAACCATATTCCTATTGACATCCAAAACAGAGGCACCACCCAGACTTCCACCAACATCAGAACTTACCAATGTAACATGAGACCTTAACCTTGTGTGATTACCTTCTTCCAGCAGCGTACCTTGAGTATTAGAACCAATAGGACCACACACACTTGCCCTAGAATCAGAACCAACCTCTTTAGGAAGCACAAAGCTGCCCGTTTTACCCTCTAAACCAGCACGCTTCAAGATTGACTTCAAAGGTTTATCCTTATTCACAATCGGTTTACCATCAATTTTGCTAATCTTCGAGGCCAATCCAGAACTTGAAGAAGACTTATTCTTATTAAGAAAGCCTGATTCCATCTCTTTAAACCCACGTACTAAGAAAAACTTACAGCAGCAACACAAAGTACACGTACACAATCCAAAAAACCCTAATAAGGGTTACTTGCAAAGAGAAAATAAACCAAACCCAAGCGAGTTCAGTTATGGCAATAACGTGTAGAACCAGTTCCCAGAATCATAGAACGCATGAGAACTTTAACCAATCACTTGATTAAATAATGCGTTAATGAAACAAAAATCGTACCTTTTATGCAAATAATCAGAACCGACTTAAAGCACAGAATATAAGGAAATCGATTTGAAGATACCTAAAGGCGGTTTAGAACCCTAATCGCATGAATCACCTAAAAAACCCTTTGAAAATGATTTGAGTAGCGATTTCAATAGATCAGAGATGAACACAAAGTTAATCACTAGATGAATTAAAAACGTACATGAATTGAAAAGATTAAGGGCTAGAAAGGTGAGGATCGATTGTATACTGTTAGGGAACTCTAAAGCGCTTTAAACCCTAAATCGCATGCAACACCAAAATAAACCCTTTGAGAATGATATAATCAACGATTTCAATCAATAAGGGATAAACACAAAGATTAATCACCATAATAATCAAAATCGTTGATGAATTGATAGGATTAGGGCTTAGAATAGTGAAGATCGAATGAAATTTTTAGTGATAAAGATGTCGCGTTTTTTTCACCAGAGAGAAACGTGCTTAGGGTTTTTCAACCAAAACCACGTTCATAACACTAACATCATGATAAGAACATACATCACCATGGTAACTTCCAGCAAAAGCATCTAAGATAAACAGAACCACGAATTCTGTTAAAGCGTTTAAGCATCAAATACCAACCCCAATAATAAAATAACGAAACCGTAAGAAAGGGTTAAGTTTCGTTGAAGCTTCAATGCACAACTAGAACACAACACAATGAATATAACAATTAAGCTCAATCCAAAACCGAACTATATATAAGCAATTTGATTGTCGGTTTGAGTATCCCTAAACAACGATTTAGGGAATCACCAAGTTAACCCCCGATCACAAAGATAAACCAATGAAGAACAAATCCCTAACCGACTTTAAATATGCGATTAGATGGTCGGTTAAGGAACAGATCACAAACTAAAAACGAAACCCTTAAATAAGAATAAAACCGATTAGGAATAAACCTAAGTCGGTTGAAACAAAACGATCACCTAAAAGATTATACCAATAACATCAAAAAAACAATATGTGATCAGCAAAGACCAAAATCACATGGTTTGAAGAGGTTAATTGAGAAAACGATTAGGGATTAAGGGTTTAGAGGGGCGATTTTTTGGAAACCCTAAACAAGTACGTGTCTCCCAAATCAATTTAGATCACATTTAAGGTTAAGATCTGAATAATAGGTGTAAACATGAATTAAATCAAATCAGTAACAGAAAAACATGTTCTAAGATCGAATATAGGAGAAAACGATTGAAACAATGAGGGATGTTAGGGAATCGAAAAAAATCGCCCACACATGAGAGAGAAATCGTTATAGGGTTTGTAATAGGGCAATTTGTCCCTTACAAGATAAGAGCCGTTGTCCCAAAACGCTCACTTGTTGAGAGCAATTGTACCTTACTTTTTGGGAGTCGTTGTTCATAAAAGCTTGCTCACTGGATGAGAGTAATTGCCCTTTACATGATGATAGCCGTTGTCTCTAATGCTCACACCTTTGATAAGAGCAATTGTCGCTTACATGATGAGATCCGTTGTCCCTAAAGGCTAAATTTATGAGGGTAATTTTTCCCTAACAAGATAAGAGCCGTTGTACCTAAAGGCACATTGTTGAGAGCAATTGTACCTTACTTTATGGGAGCCGTTGTCCCTAAATGCTTGCTCATTTGATGAGAGCAATTTCCCTTTACATGATGATAGCCATTGTCCCTAATGCTTGCACCTTTGATAAGAGCAATTGTCACTTACATGATGAGATCCGTTGTCTCAAAAGGCTAACTTATGAGGGCAACTTGTCCCTTAAATGATAAGAGTCGTTGTCCCTAAAGGCTCACTTGTTGAGAGCAATTGTACCTTACTTTATGGGAGTCGTTGTCCCTAAACGCTTGCTCACTTGATGAGAGCAATTGCCCTTTACACGATGATAGCCATTGTCCCTAATGCTTGCACTTTTGATAAGAGCAATTGTCACTTTACATGATGATAGCCGTTGTCCCTAATGCGTACACCTTTGATAAGAGCAATTGTCACTTACATGATGAGATCCGTTGTACCAAAAAGCTAACTTTATGAGGGTAATTTGTCCCTTACATGATAAGAGCCGTTGTCCCTAAAGGCTCACTTGTTGAGAGCAATTGTACCTTACTTTATGGGGGCCGTTGTCCCTAAACGCTTGCTCACTTGATGAGAGCAATTGCCCTTTACATGATGATAGCCATTGTCCCTAATGCTTGCACCTTTGATAAGAGCAATTGTCACTTAGATGATGAGATCCATTGTCCCTAAAGGCTAACTTTATGAGGTCAATTTGTCCCTTACAAGATAAGAGCCATTGTCGCTAAAGGCTCACTTGTTGATAGCAATTGTACCTTACTTTATGGGAGTCGTTTTCCCTAAATGCTTGCTCACTTGATGAGAGCAATTGCCCTTTACATGATGATAGCCGTTGTCTCTAATGCTTGCACCTTTGATAAGAGCAATTGTCACTTACATGATGAGATCTGTTGTCCCTAAAGGCTAACTTTATGAGGGCAATTTGTTTTTAACAATATAAGAACCGTTATCCCTAAAGGCTCACTTGTTTAGAGCAATTGTACCTTACTTTATGGGAGCCGTTGTCCTTAAACGCTTGCCCATTTGATGAGAGCAACTGCCCTTTACATGATGATAGCCATTGTCCCTAATGCTTGCACCTTTGATAAGAGCACTTGTCACTTACATGATGAGATCCGTTGTCCCTAAAGGGTAACTTTATGAGGGCAATTTGTCCCTTACAAGATAAGAGCCGTTATTCCCAAAGGCTCACTTGTTGAGAGCAATTGTACCTTACTTTATGGGAGCCGTTTTCCCTAAACGCTTGGTCACTTGATGAGAGCAATTGCTATTTACCTGATGATAGCCATTGTCCCTAATGCTTGCACCTTTGATAAGAGCAATTGTCACTTACATGATGAGATCCGTTGTCCCTAAAGGCAAACTTTATGAGGTAATTTTTCCCTTACAAGATAAGAGCCGTTGTCCCAAAAGGCTCACTTGTTGAGAGCAATTGTACCTTACTTTATGGGTGTCGTTGTCCCTAAACGCTTGATGAGAGCAATTGCCCTTTACATGATGATAGCCGTTGTCTCTAATGCTTGCACCTTTGATAAGGGCAATTGTCACTTACATGATGAGATCTGCTTTCCCTAAAGCCTAACTTTATGAGGGCAATTTGTTCCTAACAATATAAGAGCCATTGTCCCTAAAGGCTCACTTGTTGAGAGCAATTGTACCTTACTTTATGGGAACCGTTGTCCCTAAACGCTTGCTCACTTGATGATAGCAATTGCCATTTACATGATGATAGTCATTGTCCCTAATGCTTGCACCTTTGATAAGAGCACTTATCACTTACATGATGAGATCTGTTGTCCCTAAAGGCTAACTTTATGAGGGCAATTTGTCCCGTACAAGATAAGAACCGTTGTCCCTAAAGGCTCACTTGTTGAGAGCAATTGTACCTTACTTTATGGGAGCCGTTGTCCCTAAACGCTTGCTCACTTGATGAGAGCAATTGCCCTTTACATGATGATAGCCATTGTCCCTAATGCTTGCACCTTTGATAAGAGCACTTATCACTTACATGATGAGATCTGTTGTCCCTAAAGGCTAACTTTATGAGGGCAATTTGTCCCGTACAAGATAAGAACCGTTGTCCCTAAAGGCTCACTTGTTGAGAGCAATTGTACCTTACTTTATGGAAGCCGTTGTCCCTAAACACTTGCTCACTTGATGAGAGCAATTGCTCTTTACCTGATGATAGCCATTGTCCCTAATGCTTGCACCTTTGATAAGAGCAATTGTCACTTACATGATGAGATCCTTTGTCCTTAAAGGCTAAATTTATGATGGCAATTTGTCCCTTACAAGATAAGAGCCGTTGTCCCTAAAGGCTCACTTGTTGATAGCAACTGTACCTTACTTTCTAGGAGTCGTTGTCCCTAAACGCTTGCTCACTTGATGAGGGCTATTGCCCTTTACATGATGATAGTTGTTGTCTCTAATGCTTGCACCATTGATAAGAGCGATTGTCGCTTACATGATGAGATCCTTTGTCCCTAAAGGCTAACTTTATGAGGGAAATTTTTCCCTAACAAGATACGAACCATTGTCCCTAAAGGCTCACTTGTTGAGAGCAATTGTACCTTACTTTATGGGAGCCATTGTCCCTAAACGCCTGCTCATTTGATGAGAGCAATTTCCCTTTACATGATGATAGCCATTGTCCCTAATGTTTGCACCTTTGATAAGAGCAATTGTCACTTACATGATGAGATCCGTTGTCCCAAAAGGCTAATTTATGAGGGCAACTTGTCCCTTACATGATAAGAGCCGTTGTCCCTAAAGGCTCACTTGTTGAGAGCAATTGTACCTTTCTTTCTAGGAGTCGTTGTCCATAAAAGCTTGCTCACTGGATGAGAGCAATTGCCCTTTACATGATGATAGCCGTTGTCTCTAATGCTTGCACCTTTGATAAGAGCAATTGTCGCTTACATGATGAGATCCGTTGTCCCTAAAGGCTAAATTTATGATGGTAATTTTTCCCTAACAAGATAAGAGCCGTTGTACCTAAAGGCTCACTTGTTGAGAGCAATTGTACCTTAATTTATGGGAGCCGTTGTCCCTAAATGCTTGCTCATTTGATGAGAGCAATTTCCCTTTACATGATGATAGCCATTGTCCCTAATGCTTGCACCTTTGATAAGAGCAATTGTCACTTACATGATGAGATCCGTTGTACCAAAAAGCTAACTTTATAAGGGTAATTTGTCCCTTACATGATAAGAGCCGTTGTCCCTAAAGGCTCACTTGTTGAGAGCAATTGTACCTTACTTTATGGGAGCCGTTGTCCCTAAACGCTTGCTCACTTGATGAGAGCAATTGCCCTTTACATGATGATAGCCATTGTCCCTAATGCTTGCACCTTTGATAAAAGCAATTGTCACTTACATGATGAGATCCATTGTACCTAAAGGCTAACTTTATGAGGTCAATTTGTCCCTTACAAGATAAGAGCCGTTGTCGCTAAAGGCTCACTTGTTGAGAGCAATTGTACCTTACTTTATGGGAGTCATTTTCCCTAAACGCTTGCTCACTTGATGAGAGCAATTGCCCTTTACATGATGATAGCCGTTGTCTCTAATACTTGCACCTTTGATAAGAGCAATTGTCAATTACATGATGAGATCCATTGTCCCTAAAGGCTAACTTTATGAGGGCAATTTGTTTTTAACAATATAAGAACCGTTATCCTTAAAGGCTCACTTGTTGAGAGCAATTGTACCTTACTTTATGGGAGCTGTTGTCCTTAAACGCTTGCTCACTTGATGAGGGCAATTGCCCTTTACATTATGATAGCCATTGTCCCTAATGCTTGCACCTTTGATAAGAGCACTTGTCACTTACATGATGAGATCCGTTGTCCCTAAAGGCTAACTTTATGATGGTAATTTGTCCTTTACAAGATAAGAGCCGTTGTCCCAAAAGGCTCACTTGTTGAGAGCAATTGTACCTTACTTTGTGGGTGTCGTTGTCCCTAAACGCTTGATGAGAGCAATTTCCCTTTACATGATGATAGCCGTTGTCTCTAATGCTTGCTCCTTTGATAAGAGCAATTGTCACTTACATGATGAGATCTCCTTTCCCTAAAGCCTAACTTTATGAGGGCAATTTGTTCCTAACAATATAAGAGCCGTTGTCCCTAAAGGCTCACTTGTTGAGAGCAATTGTACCTTAATTTATGGGAGCCGTTGTCCTTAAACGCTTGCTCACTTGGTGAGAGCAATTGCCCTTTACATGATGATAGCCATTGTCCCTAATGCTTGCACCTTTGATAAGAGCACTTGTCACTTACATGATGAGATCTGTTGTCCCTAAAGGCTAACTTTATGAGGGCATTTTGTCCCTTACAAGATAAGAACCGTTGTCCCTAAAGGCTCACTTGTTGAGAGCAATTGTACCTTACTTTATGGGAGCCGTTGTCCCTAAACACTTGCTCACTTGATGAGAGCAATTGCTCTTTATCTGATGATAGCCATTGTCCCTAATGCTTGCACCTTTGATAAGAGCAATTGTCACTTACCTGATGAGATCCGTTATCCCAAAAGGCTAGCTTTATGAGGCCAACTTGTCCCTTACATGATAAGAGTCGTTGTCCCTAAAGGCTCACTTGTTGAGAGCAATTGTACCTTACTTTATGGGAGTCGTTGTCCCTAAACGCTTGCTCACTTGATGAGAGCAATTGCCCTTTACATGATGATAGCCGTTGTCCCTAATGCTTGCACACTTGATAAGAGCAATTGTCACTTACATGATGAGATCCGTTGTCCCTAAAGGCTAACTTTATGAGGGCAATTTGTCCCTTACAAGATAAGAACCGTTGTCCCTAAAGGCTCACTTGTTGAGAGCAATTGTACCTTACTTTATGGGAGCCGTTGTCCCTAAACACTTGCTCACTTGATGAGAGCAATTGCTCTTTACCTGATGATAGCCATTGTCCCTAATGCTTGCACCTTTGATAAGAGCAATTGTCACTTACATGATGAGATCCTTTGTCCTTAAAGGCTAAATTTATGATGGCAATTTGTCCCTTACAAGATAAGAGCCGTTGTCCCTAAAGGATCACTTGTTGAGAGCAGCTGTACCTTACTTTCTAGGAGTCGTTGTCCCTAAACGCTTGCTCACTTGATGAGAGCAATTGCCGTTTATATGATGATAGTCGTTGTCTCTAATGCTTGCACCTTTCATAAGAGCAATTGTCGATTACATGATGAGATCCGTTGTCCCTAAAGGCTAACTTTATGAGGGAAATTTTTCCCTAACAAGATAAGAACCGTTGTCCCTAAAGGCTCACTTGTTGAGAGCAATTGTACCTTACTTTATGCGAGTCGTTTTCCCTAAACGCCTGCTCATTTGATGAGAGCAATTTCCCTTTACATGATGATAGCCATTGTCCCTAATGTTTGCACCTTTGATAAGAGCAACTGTCACTTACATGATGAGATCCGTTGTCCCAAAAGGCTAATTTATGAGGGCAACTTGTCCCTTACATGATAAGAGCCGTTGTCCCTAAAGGCTCACTTGTTGAGAGCAATTGTACCTTTCTTTCTGGGAGTCGTTGTCCATAAAAGCTTGCTCACTGGATGAGAGCAATTGCCCTTTACATGATGATAGCCGTTGTCTCTAATGCTTGCACCTTTGATAAGAGCAATTGTCGCTTACATGATGAGATCCGTTGTCCCTAAAGGCTAAATTTATGAGAGTAATTTTTCCCTAACAAGATAAGAGCCGTTGTACCTAAAGCCTCACTTGTTGAGAGCAATTGTACCTTAATTTATGGGAGCCGTTGTCCCTAAATGCTTGCTCATTTGATGAGAGCAATTTCCCTTTACATGAT
>LBNU01006868.1:39966-60834 GCA_014162995.1 Artemisia annua
GATCTGATTAACCGCCTATGGTTTTGTTCTGATTGGCTCGATACCTTTATTCATAAGTCGGTTCCATCTTTATTAAGGGTCGAGTTGGGTATTCAATCCTTATTCTGGAACGATTCCCTATTTAGGGTTTTATATTACTAGGTTTTGAATACTATTGATGCTGCTGGGCGTTCATGTTTTATTATATGTAATGTAAGTTGGATTCAGCAATCCATTATTCTGAGAACTTTATGTATTTTGGTTGATGGTGCGCATGGTTCTGCGCTGGTCTGTGATCATGAGATCTATATGTTCTATATCTGATTTTCAGTTGTGTAAGTGGGTTATAGAGAGAGTGTAAGTTAAGTTTGTGGGTATCTTATTCAAAAACCTTATATCGTGTTTCAATCACAAGTGCTGGTGCTGATTCTGCCTTGATTCACATGTTTTCCTGCATTTTCTGCTTGGTTAAGGCGATTTGGGGATGCTTCTTTGAAGATAATGAATCCCTAATTATTAGGGTTTCGTTTTTATTGCTGGTCTTGTGAACGATTATGTAAGTTAGGGTTGGAAAACCCTAGATGTGTCTATGGCAGGTTGTTCTTATCGACTTGCATGGTGGGTAATCATGTCATATTTTTATGGATTCATTGGTCTGATTGCTTGATGCTGTTGGGAATTGTTATGGCATGATGAAGTGGGTGTTAGGGCCTCGTGTACCCTACTTTGTGTTGATTGGATCGGCTGCGTGTTGGTGCAGTTTGGTCTACTTCATGGTTTGGTGAATGGAAGTCAAAGGTCCATTGTATAATCAAGTCCGGTTTAATGTTTTATTATGCGCATGATTTGACTTGTTGGATGGGGCTTATGTTGGTTTTGTTTGTGGTGTTCGTTGCTACTACAAACTGCTTTGTTGAAGACTGCTTGGATATTTCTACGTGGATTCTTCATGGAAGTTAAGATGGACCGCCATAGTGATATAGAAGGCTCAAGTGCTTTTCTTGAGTTGTATTGTAGTTTTTATGTACTTTTATCGGTATTGGTAGGTTCATTTTATTGTAAGTTATAGGAATGGTGTGTCATTCCTATATTTGTGTTTGTAAGTGTCCTAAGGGACTGAGGTGAGGGATATCACCCTCATCCCATGTACTTCAACGTTTTTTGGTGTAATGCATTTTACCGGGGTGAATTAACCCTTTTACCCAAAAANCTTTATGAGGGCATTTTGTCCCTTACAAGATAAGAACCGTTGTCCCTAAAGGCTCATTTGTTGAGAGCAATTGTACCTGACTTTATGGGAGCCGTTGTCCCTAAACACTTGCTCACTTGATGAGAGCAATTGCTCTATACCTGATGATAGCCATTGTCCCTAATGCTTGCACCTTTGATAAGAGCAATTGTCACTTACATGATGAGATCCTTTGTCCTTAAAGGCTAAATTTATGATGGCAATTTGTCCCTTACAAGATAAGAGCCGTTGTCCCTAAAGGCTCACTTGTTGAGAGCAACTGTACCTTACTTTCTAGGATTCGTTGTCCCTAAACGCTTGCTCACTTGATGAGAGCAATTGCCGTTTACATGATGATAGTCTCTGTCTCTAATGCTTGCACCTTTGATAAGAGCAATTGTCGCTTACATGATGAGATCCGTTGTCCCTAAAGGCTAAATTTATGAGGGTAATTTTTCCCTAACAAGATAAGAGCCGTTGTACCTAAAGGCTCACTTGTTGAGAGCAATCGTACCTTATTTTATGGGAGCCGTTGTCCCTAAATGCTTGCTCATTTGATGAGAGCAATTTCCCTTTACATGATGATAGCCATTGTCCCTAATGCTTGCACCTTTGATAAGAGCAATTGTCACTTACATGATGAGATCCATTGTCCCTAAAGGCTAACTTTATGAGGGCAATTTGTCCCTTACATGATAAGAGCCGTTGTCCCTAAAGGCTCACTTGTTGAGAGCAATTGTACCTTTCTTTCTGGGAGTCGTTGTCCATAAAAGCTTGCTCACTGGATGAGAGCAATTGCCCTTTACATGATGATAGCCGTTGTCTCTAATGCTTGCACCTTTGATAAGAGCAATTGTCGCTTACATGATGAGATCCGTTGTCCCTAAAGGCTAACTTTATGAGGGAAATTTTTCCCTAACAAGATAAGAACCGTTGTCCCTAAAGGCTCACTTGTTGAGAGCAATTGTACCTTACTTTATGGGAGCCATTGTCCGTAAACGCCTGCTCATTTGATGGGAGCAATTTCCCTTTACATGATGATAGCCATTGTCCCTAATGTTTGCACCTTTGATAAGAGCAATTGTCACTTACATGATGAGATCCGTTGTCCCAAAAGGCTAATTTATGAGGGCAACTTGTCCCTTACATGATAAGAGCCATTGTCCCTAAAGGCTCACTTGTTGAGAGCAATTGTACCTTTCTTTCTGGGAGTCGTTGTCCATAAAAGCTTGCTCACTGGATGAGAGCAATTGCCCTTTACATGATGATAGCCGTTGTCTCTAATGCTTGCACCTTTGATAAGAGCAATTGTCGCTTACATGATGAGATCCGTTGTCCCTAAAGGCTAAATTTATGAGGGTAATTTTTCCCTAACAAGATAAGAGCCGTTGTACCTAAAGCCTCACTTGTTGAGAGCAATTGTACCTTAATTTATGGGAGCCGTTGTCCCTAAATGCTTGCTCATTTGATGAGAGCAATTTCCCTTTACATGATGATAGCCATTGTCCCTAATGCTTGCACCTTTGATAAGAGCAATTGTCACTTACATGATGAGATCCGTTGTCCCAAAAGGCTAACTTTATGAGGCCAACTTGTCCCTTACATGATAAGAGTCGTTGTCCCTAAAGGCTAACTTGTTGAGAGCAATTGTACCTTACTTTTTGCAAGCATTAGGGACAAAAGTATCGCAACTAAGTCTAAACTCTCTCTCCCTTTGGAGATTTCCGGCCGCCACCCTTTATCACTATTCCGGCCAAATTCACCCCTAATTCGTCCTCTCTACTCATCTTTGATGGGTATGCAATACGATTAGGGCTGTTATTATTCTCTTGAGGGTGGTTGGTTTGGATTAACATGCTTATCAATTGGATCTCTCCATTTATTGATGGTTTTAACCCTTATTCCTTCATTAATCGTTTTTTTAGGGTTTAAACCGCCTATCTGTTTTTAATCGATCCCTTTTAACCTTTGATGCATAGGTCGGTTATTCTAATCACTTATATATCCACAAGGGTCGATTTCTTACATATATTGATCCTAAGTCGAAACCCTAACAGTTTCATGCCTAACGATTCCTCATGGTTGTCGTTATTTATATTAGGGTTTAGGCTTGCTATTATTTGGTTCGATTGTGTTCCTCATGGTGCTTATTGCATATTTTTTGAGGCGGCTGGGGAGTAGATCTGCTGTTCAAGAACGATTCCCTTTTAGGGTTTCGTAATTATAGGATCTGATTAACCGCCTATGGTTTTGTTCTGATTGGCTCGATACCTTTATTCATAAGTCGGTTCCATCTTTATTAAGGGTCGAGTTGGGTATTCAATCCTTATTCTGGAACGATTCCCTATTTAGGGTTTTATATTACTAGGTTTTGAATACTATTGATGCTGCTGGGCGTTCATGTTTTATTATATGTAATGTAAGTTGGATTCAGCAATCCATNGTCCCTAAACGCTTGCTCACTTGATCAGAGCAATTGCCCTTTACACGAATGATAGCCGTTGTCCCTAAATGCTTGCACTTTTATAAGAGCAATTGTCACTTTACAGATGATAGCCGTTGTCCTAAATGCGGACACCTTTGATAAGAGCAATTGTCCACTTACATGATGAGATCCGTTGTACCAAAAGCTACTTTATAAGGGTAATTTGTCCCTTACATGATAAGAGCCGTTGTCCCTAAAGGCTCACTATGTTGAGAGCAATTGGTAACCATTACTTTATGGGAGCCGTTGTCCCTAAACGCTTGCTCACTTGATGAGAGCAATTGCCTTTACATGATGATCCATTGTCCCTAAATGCTTGCACCTTTGATAAAAGCAAATTTTGGCTCAAACGTTGAGCAATTGCATGACCCTCTCTTATTGTCAAGTGACGCATAAAAGGCGCCCAGATATCCATATTAGGTGAAAGGTTCAATGAATTGTCCTACCAAGTTTAAGAGGTCACGATGGCTAATACGCACACCTCTTCTTCGTCTCGCGACAACATGTAGTACCTTACGTCCCTTTAGCGAACCAACTGGGAGTCATGGTCTTTATACTCCTAGAAACGTCATATGCTCACTTGATGAGAGGGAAAAAATTTGCCCTTATAACAATGTGAATGGATAAGCCTTTAGGGACACAGGATCGTCATCATGCTAGTTGATCTCGTATAAGACTTACTGTCTCTGCACTATTATGATAGGTGCAAAGCCATTAAGGAAGACATATTTGGCATAATTATTACCATGAATGACGATTCCAGTACAAGGCCCTATATACACCTGAGCTTCACACCATATGTTAGAGTGAAGGCAATGTTATTGCTAATATAACTCATATTATGGAGACAACGCTCATAGAACCGTTATCCTTAAAGGCTCACTATGGTAGAGGGCTAAACATGTAATCCTGCTGCTCCAACTAAGTGTACTGTTCACCTTGTGTGATGGGACTAGTACCGGCTTCATATAGTACTGCCACTTGCTCGACTAAGTTGATGGCAATTGCCCTTTAATTATGAATTAGCCATTGTCCTGAGAAATGCTTGCACCTTTGATAGAGCACACATATGACAAACTTACCCCATTATAATACGTTGATGAGATCCGTGCTTTGGTTCACACATGAGAATCTCATGCGCTCATCTGTATTATAGAGTGACGTGCAACTTTATTAGTCAAACAGGTGGTACGCATTAAGGGACAACGGGCCTATCCAATCATGTAAAGTGGACCCAATTGCTCTTATGCCAAAATGCAAGCATTAAGGGAGCAACGGCTATCATGCGGTGTAAAGGCAATTGGCTCCTGATTCCAAGTGAGCAAGCGTTAGGGACACGACCTCCCCATAAAGTAAGGTAGCATTTTTTTTTAGGTAAAAAGGTTAATTCAAAAACCCCGCGGTAAAATGCATTACACCGAAAAAACGTTGAAGTACATGGATGAGGGTGATTATCCCTCACCTCAGTCCCTTTAGGACACCTTACAAAAAACCAAATATAGGAGAGACAGCACATTCCTTATAACTTAGCCAATAAATAATGAACCTACAATGACCGATTAAAAGTAGCATAAAAACTACAATACAGACTCAAGAAAAGCAGCTTTGAGCCTTCTATAATGACTAGAGACTGCGCGCGCCTGCCATCATTACATTACCATCGACCGACAGCTCACCGTGGACACTACCTCGAAGCAGCTCTTGCAACAACGCCGGTTATAGGATAACAAAGAACGCACCCACGCCCACGAACACACACAACCAATCCACAGCCAGATCCGCAACAACGTCCACCGCGCATCAATCACGGAACATTAACAGCCCCCCGCGCACTCGATTATCAGAACACTCGGACCTCGCTGTCGCACCTTCCATCTCACCCAAACCATGAAGTAGACCAAACTGCACCAACCACCAGGCCGATCCCAATCAAACACAAAAGTAGGGTTAACACGAGGCCCTAAACCCACTTCATCATGTGCCCAAAAAATCAACAGCATTCAAAGGCAATCAGGAGCCATAATTGATATCCATAAAATATACATGATTACCGCACCATGCAAGTCGATAAGAACAACCTGCCATGATGACGCACTTTTCTCAGGGTTTTCCAACCTAACTTACATAATCGTTCACAAGACCAGCAATAAAAACGAACCCTAATAATTAGGGGCATTCATTATATTCAAGAAGCATCCCAATCGCCTTAACCAAGCAGAAAATGCAGGAAAACATGTGATCAAAGGCAGAATCAGCACCAGCAGCTTGTGATTGAAACACGATATAAAGGGTTTTGAATAAGATACCCACAAACTTAACTTACACTCTCCTCTATAACCCACTTTACACAACTGAAAATCAGATTATAGAATATAGATTCTCATGATCACAGACCAGCGTAGAACCATGCGCACCATCAACCCAAATACATAAAGTTCTCAGAATAACGGATTGCTGATGAGATCCGTTATCCCAAAAGGCTAACTTTATGAGGCCAACTTGTCCCTTACATGATAAGAGTCGTTGTCCCTAAAGGCTCACTTGTTGAGAGCAATTGTACCTTACTTTATGGGAGTCGTTGTCCCTAAACGCTTGCTCACTTGATGAGAGCAATTGCCCTTTACACGATGATAGCCGTTGTCCCTAATGCTTGCACTTTTGATAAGAGCAATTGTCACTTTACATGATGATAGCCGTTGTCCCTAATGCGTACACCTTTGATAAGAGCAATTGTCACTTACATGATGAGATCCGTTGTACCAAAAAGCTAACTTTATAAGGGTAATTTATCCCTTACATGATAAGAGCCGTTGTCCCTAAAGGCTCACTTGTTGAGAGCAATTGTACCTTACTTTATTGGAGCCGTTGTCCCTAAACGCTTGCTCACTTGATGAGAGCAATTGCCCTTTACATGATGATAGCCATTGTCCCTAATGCTTGCACCTTTGATAAGAGCAATTGTCACTTACATGATGAGATCCATTGTCCCTAAAGGCTAACTATATGAGGTCAATTTGTCCCTTACAAGATAAGAGCCGTTGTCGCTAAAGGCTCACTTGTTGAGAGCAATTGCACCTTACTTTATGGGAGTCATTTTCCCTAAACGCTTGCTCACTTAATGAGAGCAATTGCCCTTTACATGATGATAGCCGTTGTCTCTAATGCTTGCACCTTTGATAAGAGCAATTGTCACTTACATGATGAGATCTGTTGTCCCTAAAGGCTAAATTTATGAGGGCAATTTGTTTTTAACAATATAAGAACCGTTATCCTTAAAGGCTCACTTGTTGAGAGCAATTGTACCTTACTTTATGGGAGCTGTTGTCCTTAAACGCTTGCTCACTTGATGAGAGCAATTGCCCTTTACATGATGATAGCCATTGTCCCTAATGCTTGCACCTTTGATAAGAGCACTTGTCACTTACATGATGAGATCCGTTGTCCCTAAAGGCTAACTTTATGAGGGCAATTTGTCCCTTACAAGATAAGAGCCGTTGTTCCTAAAGGCTCACTTGTTGAGAGCAATTGTACCTTACTTTATGGGAGCCTTTGTCCCTAAACGCTTGGTCACTTGATGAGAGCAATTGCTCTTTACCTGATGATAGCCATTGTCCCTAATGCTTGCACCTTTGATAAGAGCAATTGTCACTTACATGATGAGATCCGTTGTCCCTAAAGGCTAACTTTATGAGGGTAATTTGTCCCTTACAAGATAAGAGCCGTTGTCCCAAAAGGCTCACTTGTTGAGAGCAATTGTACCTTACTTTATGGGTGTCGTTGTCCCTAAACGCTTGATGAGAGCAATTGCCCTTTACATGATGATAGCCGTTGTCTCTAATGCTTGCTCCTTTGATAAGAGCAATTGTCACTTACATGATGAGATCTGCTTTCCCTAAAGCCTAACTTTATCAGGGCAATTTGTTCCTAACAATATAAGAGCCGTTGTCCCTAAAGGCTCACTTGTTGAGAGCAATTGTACCTTAATTTATGGTAGCCGTTGTCCTTAAACGCTTGCTCACTTGATGAGAGCAATTGCCTTTTACATGATGATAGCCATTGTCCCTATTGCTTGCACCTTTGATAAGAACACTTGTCACTTACATGATGAGATCTGTTGTCCCTAAAGGCTAACTTTATGAGGGCATTTTGTCCCTTACAAGATAAGAACCGTTGTCCCTAAAGGCTCACTTGTTGAGAGCAATTGTACCTTACTTTATGGGAGCCGTTGTCCCTAAACACTTGCTCACTTGATGAGAGCAATTGCTCTTTACCTGATGATAGCCATTGTCCCTAATGCTTGCACCTTTGATAAGAGCAATTGTCACTTACATGATGAGATCCTTTGTCCTTAAAGGCTAAATTTATGATGGCAATTTGTCCCTTACAAGATAAGAGCCGTTGTCCCTAAAGGCTCACTTGTTGAGAGCAACTGTTCCTTACTTTCTAGGAGTCATTGTCCCTAAACGCTTGCTCACTTGATGAGAGCAATTGCCGTTTACATGATGATAGTCGTTGTCTCTAATGCTTGCACCTTTCATAAGAGAAATTGTCGCTTACATGATGAGGTCCGTTGTCCCTAAAGGCTAACTTTATGAGGGAAATTTTTCCCTAACAAGATAAGAATCGTTGTCCCTAAAGGCTCAGTTGTTGAGAGCAATTGTACCTTACTTTATGCGAGTCGTTGTCCCTAAACGCCTGCTCATTTGCTGAGAGCTATTTCCCTTTATATGATGATAGCCATTGTCCCTAATGTTTGCACCTTTGATAAGAGCAATTGTCACTTACATGATGAGATCCGTTGTCCCAAAAGGCTAATTTATGAGGGCAACTTGTCCCTTACATGATAAGAGCCGTTGTCCCTAAAGGCTCACTTGTTGAGAGCAATTGTACCTTACTTTCTGGGAGTCGTTTTCCATAAAAGCTTGCTCACTGGATGAGAGCAATTGCCCTTTACATGATGATAGCCGTTGTCTCTAATGCTTGCACCTTTGATAAGAGCAATTGTCGCTTACATGATGAGATCCTTGTCCCTAAAGGCTAAATTTATGTGGGTAATTTTTCCCTAACAAGATAAGAGCCGTTGTACCTAAAGGCTCACTTGTTGAGAGCAATTGTACCTTACTTTATGGGAGCCGTTGTCCCTAAACGCTTGCTCACTTGATGAGAGCAATTGCCCTTTACATGATGATAGCCGTTGTCCCTAATGTTTGCACACTTGATAAGAGCAATTGTCACTTACATGATGAGATCCGTTGTCCCTAAAGGCTAACTTTATGAGGGCAATTTGTTTTTAACAATATAAGAACCGTTATCCCTAAAGGCTAACTTGTTGAGAGCAATTGTACCTTACTTTATGGGAGCCGTTGTCCTTAAACTCTTGCTCACTTGATGAGAGCAATTGCCCTTTACATGATGATAGCCATTGTCCCTAATGCTTGCACCTTTGATAAGAGCACTTGTCACTTACATGATGAGATCAGTTGTCCCTAAAGTCTAACTTTATGAGGGCAATTTGTCCCTTACAAGATAAGAGCCGTTGTTCCTAAAGGCTCACTTGTTGAGAGCAATTGTACCTTACTTTATGGGAGCCGTTGTCCCTAAACGCTTGGTCACTTGATGAGAGCAATTGCTCTTTACCTGATGATAGCCATTGTCCCTAATGCTTGCACCTTTGATAAGAGCAATTGTCACTTACATGATGAGATCTTTTTTTTTGGGTAAAAGGGTTATTCACCCCGGCAAAATTCATTACACCAAAAAGCATTGAAGTACAAAGGATGAGGGTGACTTCCCTCTTCTCAGTCCCTTAGGACATTTACAAACTCTCCTATAGGAAGGAAACATCATTCCTACAACTTAAATATAAGTATGACAAACCACACTTATAACTAAACATGAGACTACAACGATTACAAGAAAAAATAAGACTAAAAAGGCACTTGAATCTTCAAGTCATCATAGTAGTCCAAACTTCCAGCGTCGTCCACACATACCCAATCATGATCATCCTCGAATGGAAGCACAGTTCACAAGTTTCATACATCGGTTGGTGAGGGACTCTAAAACCACGGATAGAGCAGCAAGTAAACTCGCTCCAAAAGTGTACGTTGAGATGCTAAACTGAAAACCAATAAGAATAACCAACAAGTACGTATAAACCAACGCACATCCATAATAGCAGCTCCAAACCATCAATAACCACTCGTAAAGGTGGCTCTACATGAGTACCAAGTTTAGATCAGCCATGTCCATGCATTGAACCCCTTCCAATCAGCCAAACCGTCAATATCCCATGACAAGGACACCACGATAAGCAAATACAGCAAAACAGGGGCACCATGCAACAATCCACGGGTAAATAAACCCAAACAAGCACTACAACTCGAACCAAGACAACAATTACTAAAAGTTTCAACGATGTAAAACTCAAAACAAAGTATGAAAGCCCAATGTATCTCAATCAAGTCATAGACGAATCATAGGGTTGGCAAACCCTAACTTACACCAATAATCACCAACGTTTTTTGAATAAGAAACGAGCAAAACTTAACTTCCAATATGAGCAGTAGCAGCACCTTCATCTCTCTTAACCCACTGAATCACGAATGACATATAGCACCAAACAAGATGCACACTTATATCCCAAAACCTTAAAACAAGATACTTGCATGGAGAGAATGACCAAACCCTTGTCGAGTTTGGTAGAAAATTAAGTACCAGAAACCATACGTGCACAAGAAATTAACAAAACCCTAACCAAGGGAATCGATTAGCATAATAGGAATGTGCAGCAAACAACCATTAATCGACCTTACATAAGAATAGCCAATCAAAACCGACTATGGAGTGAATGATATAAAGAAACGATTGCAAAGAAACAAAGGCGGCCACACAAACCCTAAAAAAATCGATTTCCACAAATCTTTAACAAACCTTAGATCCAAGCAACGTAAAGAATTAAGCCAATGATAAACAAATGTTTAATCAGTAGAATCATCAATTCGAACCAAGAAATCAAAGGATTGAAATAGATTGTATGAAAATCGAATGTAGGCAGATAAGTGTGTCGCCTTTTAGGAGAAATCCTATTAGATAAGACTGAAAAACGAATCCAACCGCCCTCAAGAAAATATTACCAGCCATAAACGTATTGCATACCCTAATAAAAGAGTAGAGAGGACGTTTAAGAGCTGGATATTGGCCGGAAAAAAGTGAGGGTGGCGGCCGGAAATCCCCTTAGGGGAGAGAGAATTTTAGGGTTTTTAAATTCAAGTTTGTTGTTGTCCACTTACATGATGAGATCCGTTGTCCCTAAAGGCTAACTTTATGAGGGTAATTTGTCCCTTACAAGATAAGAGTCGTTGTCCCAAAAGGCTCACTTGTTGAGAGCAATTGTACCTTACTTTATGGGTGTCGTTGTCCCTAAACGCTTGATGAGAGCAATTGCCCTTTACATGATGATAGCCGTTGTCTCTAATGCTTGCAACTTTGATAAGAGCAATTGTCATTTACATGATGAGATCTGCTTTCCCTAAAGCCTAACTTTATGAGGGCAATTTGTTCCTAACAATATAAGAGCCGTTGTCCCTAAAGGCTCACTTGTTGAGAGCAATTGTACCTTACTTTATGGGAGCCGTTGTCCTTAAACGCTTGCTCACTTGATGAGAGCAATTGCCCTTTACATGATGATAGCCATTATCCCTAATGCTTGCACCTTTGATAAGAGCACTAGTCACTTACATGATGAGATCTGTTGTCCCTAAAGGCTAACTATATGAGGGCAATTTGTCCCTTACAAGATAAGAACCGTTGTCCCTAAAGGCTCACTTGTTGAGAGCAATTGTACCTTACTTTATGGGAGCCGTTGTCCCTAAACACTTGCTCACTTGATGAGAGCAATTGCTCTTTACCTGATGATACCCATTGTCCCTAATGCTTGCACCTTTGATAAGAGCAATTGTCACTTACATGATGAGATCATTTATCCTTAAAAGCTAACTTTATGATGGCAATTTGTCCCTTACAAGATAAGATCTATTGTCCCTAAAGGCTCACTTGTTGAGAGCAACTGTACCTTACTTTCTAGGAGTCGTTGTCCCTAAACGCTTGCTCACTTAATGAGAGCAATTGCCCTTTACATGATGATAGTCGTTGTCTCTAATGCTTGCACCTTTGATAAGAGCAATTGTCGCTTACATGATAAGAGCCGTTGTCCCTAAAGGCTCACTTGTTGAGGGCAACTGTACCTTACTTTATAGGAGTCATTGTCCCCAAACGCTTGCTCACTGGATGAGAGCAATTGCCCTTCACATGATGGTAGACGTTGTCTCTAATGCTTGCACTTTTGATAAGAGCAATTGTCGCTTACATGATGAGATCCGTTGTCCCTAAAGGCTAAATTTATGAGGGCAATTTTTCCCTAACAAGAAAAGAGCCGTTGTACCTAACGGCTCATTTGTTGAGAGCAATTGTTCCTTACTTTATGGGAGCCGTTGTCCCTAAACGCTTGCTCATTTGATGAGAGCAATTTCCCTTTACATGATGATAGCCATTGTCCCTAACGCTTGCACCTTTGATAAGAGCAATTGTCACTTACATGATGAGATCCATTGTCCCAAAAGGCTAACTTTAGGAGGGCAACTTGTCCCTTACATGATAAGAGTCGTTGTCCCTAAAGGCTCACTTGTTGAGAGCAATTGTACCTTACTTTATGGGAGTCATTGTCCCTAAACGCTTGCTCACTTTATGAAAGCAATTGCCTTTTACACGATGATAGCCATTGTCCCTAATGCTTGGACCTTTGATAAGAGCAATTGTCACTTTACATGATGATAGCCGTTGTCCCTAATGCTTGCACCTTTGATAAGAGCAATTGTCACTTACATGATGAGATCTGTTGTCCCTAAAGGCTAACTTTATGAGGGCAATTTGTTTTTAACAATATAAGAACCGTTATCCCTAAAGGCTCACTTGTTGAGAGCAATTGTACCTTACTTTATGGGAGCCGTTGTCCCTAAACGCTTGCTCACTTGATGAGAGCAATTGCCCTTTACATGATGATAGCCGTTGTCCCTAATGCTTGCACACTTGATAAGAGCAATTGTCACTTACATGATGAGATCTGTTGTCCCTAAAGGCTAACTTTATGAGGGCAATTTGTTTTTAACAATATAAGAACCGTTATCCCTAAAGGCTCACTTGTTGAGAGCAATTGTACCTTACTTTATGGGAGCCGTTGTCCTTAAATGCTTGCTCACTTGATGAGAGCAATTGCCCTTTACATGATGATAGTCGTTGTCCCTAATGCTTGCACCTTTGATAAGAGCACTTGTCACTTACATGATGAGATCCGTTGTCCCTAAAGGCTAACTTTATGAGGGCAATTTGTCCCTTACAAGATAAGAGCCGTTGTTCCAAAAGGCTCACTTTTTGAGAGCAATTGTACCTTACTTTATGGGAGCCGTTGTCCCTAAGCGCTTGGTCACTTGATGAGAGCAATTGCTCTTTAGCTGATGATAGCCATTGTCCCTAATGCTTGCACATTTGATAAGAGCAATTGTCACTTACATGATGAGATCCGTTGTCCCTAAAGGCTAACTTTAAGAGGGTAATTTGTCTCTTACAAGATAAGAGCCGTTGTCCCTAAAGGCTCACTTGTTGAGAGCAATTGTACCTTACTTTATGGGTGTCGTTGTCCCAAAACGCTTGATGAGAGCAATTGCCCTTTACATGATGATAGCCGTTGTCTCTAATGCTTGCACCTTTGATAAGAGCAATTATCACTTACATGATGAGATATGTTTTCCCTAAAGCCTAACTTTATGAGGGCAATATGTTCCTAACAATATAAAAGATGTTGTCCCTAAAGGCTCACTTGTTGAGAGCAATTGTACCTTCCTTTATGGGAGCCGTTGTCCCTAAACGTTTGCTCACTTGATGAAAGCAATTGCCATTTACATGATGATAGTCATTGTCCCTAATGCTTGCTCCTTTGATAAGAGCACTTGTCACTTACATGATCAGATCTGTTGTCCCTAAAGGCTAACTTTATGAGGGCAATTTGTCCCTTACAAGATAAGAACCGTTGTCCCTAAAGGCTCACTTGTTGAGAGCAATTTGTTCCTTACTTTATGGGAGCCGTTGTCCCTAAACACTTGCTCACTTGATGAGAGCAATTGCTCTTTACCTGATGATAGCCATTGTCCCTAATGCTTGCACCTTTGATAACAGCAATTGTCACTTACATGATGAGATCCTTTGTCCTTAAAGGCTAACTTTATGATGGCAATTTGTCCCTTACAAGATAAGAGTCCAACAGGGATTACCGAATGAACAACTCTCGTTTACATGGAATGAAAGATCCTCAGCAACAGGGATTTTGCTTGCTCACTTGATGAGAGCAATTGCCCTTTACATGATGATAGTCGTTGTCTCTAATGCTTGCACCTTTGATAAGAGCAATTGTCGCTTACATGATGAGATCCGTTGTCCCTAAAGGCTAACTTTATGAGGGCAATTTTTCCCTAACAAGATAAGAACCGTTGTCCCTAAAGGCTCACTTGTTGAGAGCAATTGTACCTTACTTTATGGGAGCCGTTGTCCCTGAACGCCTGCTCATTTGATGAGAGCAATTTCCCTTTACATGATGATAGCCATTGTCCCAAATGCTTGCACCTTTGATAACAGCAATTGTCACTTACATGATGAGATCCTTTGTCCTTAAAGGCTAACTTTATGATGGCAATTTGTCCCTTACAAGATAAGAGCCGTTGTCCCTAATGGCTCACTTGTTGAGAGCAAATGTACCTTACTTTCTAGGAGTCATTGTCCCTAAATGCTTGCTCACTTGATGAGAGCAATTGCCCTTTACATGATGATAGTATTGCTCTTTACCTGATGATAGCCATTGTCCCTAATGCTTGAACCTTTGATAAGAGCAATGGTAACTTACATGATGAGATCCGTTGTCCCTAAAGGCTAACTTTATGAGGGTAATTTGTCCATTACAAGATAAGAGCCGTTGTCCCTAAAGGCTCACTTGTTGAGAGCAATTGTACCTTACTTTATGGGTGTCGTTGTCCCTAAACGCTTGATGAGAGCAATTGCCCTTTACATGATGATAGCCGTTGTCTCTAATGCTTGCACCTTTGATAAGAGCAATTGTCACTTACATGATGAGATCTGTTTTCCCTAAAGCCTAACTTTATGAGGGCAATTTGTTCCTAACAATATAAAAGCCGTTGTCCCTAAAGGCTCACTTGTTGAGAGCAATTGTACCTTACTTTATGGGAGTCGTTGTCCCTAAACGCTTGCTCATTTGATGAGAGCAATTGCCCTTTACATGATGATAGCCATTGTCCCTAATGCTTGCACCTTTGATAAGAGCACTTGTCACTTACATGATCAGATCTGTTGTCCCTAAAGGCTAACTTTATGAGGGCAATTTGTCCCTTACAAGATAAGAACCGTTGTCCCTAAAGGATCACTTGTTGAGAGCAATTGTACCTTACTTTATGGGAGCCATTGTCCCTAAACACTTGCTCACTTGATGAGAGCAATTGCTCTTTACTTGATGATAGCCATTGTCCCTAATGCTCTCATCAAGTGAGCAACTCTTTACCTGATGATAGCCATTGTCCCTAATGCTTGCACCTTTGATAAGAGCAATTGTCACTTACATGATGAGATCCTTTGTCCTTAAAGGCTAACTTTATGATGGCAATTTGTCCCTTACAAGATAAGATCCGTTGTCCCTAAAGGCTCACTTGTTGAGAGCAACTGTACCTTACTTTCTAGGAGTCGTAGTCCCTAAACGCTTGCTCACTTGATGAGAGCAATTGCCCTTTACATGATGATAGTCGTTGTCTCTAATGCTTGCACCTTTGATAAGAGCAATTGTCGCTTACATGATGAGATCCGTTGTCCCTAAAGGCTAACTTTATGAGGGCAATTTTTCCCTAACAAGATAAGAACCGTTGTCCCTAAAGGCTCACTTGTTGAGAGCAATTGTACCTTACTTTATGGGAGCCGTTGTCCCTAAACGCCTGCTCATTTGATGAGAGCAATTTCCCTTTACATGATGATAGCCATTGTCCCTAATGTTTGCACCTTTGATAAGAGCAATTGTCACTTACATGATGAGATCCGTTGTCCCAAAAGGCTAACTTTATGAGGGCAACTTGTCCCTTACATGATAAGAGCCGTTGTCCCTAAAGGCTCACTTGTTGAGAGCAAGTGTACCTTACTTTATAGGAGTCGTTGTCCCTAAACGCTTGCTCACTGGATGAGAGCAATTGCCCTTCACATGATGGTAGACGTTGTCTCTAATGCTTGCACTTTTGATAAGAGCAATTGTCGCTTACATGATGAGATCCGTTGTCCCTAATGGCTAAATTTATGAGGGCAATTTTTCCCTAACAAGAAAAGAGCCGTTGTACCTAACGGCTCATTTGTTGAGAGCAATTGTACCTTACTTTATGGGAGCCGTTGTCCCTAAACGCTTGCTCATTTGATGAGAGCAATTTCCCTTTACATGATGATAGCCATTGTCCCTAATGCTTTTTTTTGGGTAAAGGGGAATAATCCTGTACCCTGGTGAAATGCATTAACCAAAAATCATTTAAGTACAATGGATATGGGTGAAGTCCCATATCTTAGCCCGTTACATAGGCATTAACATTTCTTAGTTACAAGAAAAAGACCACTACCATACTAAATGCTTACAAACATTGAAACAAAACTACAACGACTATATATAAAAATTATATGCTATTCAAGTAGACAAATCCTTGAATCTTCAAATCGTCATAGTAGTTCAAACTTCCAGCTTCAACCAATTGCGTTTCTATTAGAATTATGCAAATGCATAATCTAATAATCTAATAAGAGTGACTTCCGTGTCAACGCGAAATTGAAGCGTAACATGGTCTAATCGACCCAACCTTCCAGCATATAGTAACTTGAACCAATCTTCCTACATATCCGAGTGAAAAACTTGAAGACAAATAATGATCAAGTCACCATGCACAACACCTCCCATGATCACACAAAAGACTGAAATTAGAACATCAATCGAACCCAATCCCTACATAAATGTGTGCTCATAGGTCCACATAATCTTCATAAACATAGTACCTTACTGTTGCATGCCACCAATGATCCAATCAAATCAGACCAAGGAGTCTTTGAAAGATGAACAATGTGAAAAACTGTTAAGGCATACAAACATATGATCCGCACATTAGCAGCAACGATCCCCAAGGAAACGATTTAGTAATACAATCCACGAACCTTATAACGGATCATACCAGCAACACAAAGGTTTAAGCACACTATCGTAAACCATTACCAGGTGGTGAATACAACAATAAGTAAGACAGCAAATCATCATTACCCTGCATGGTCGATATGGATAAACCCTAACATGCAATAGTGACGCAATACCACCTCATTGTAATCAACATAATCAAACTGTAGTAGTTGCGTATAAGCAATAACCAAGGGTTTAAGAACCCTAAAAACAGAAAATTAAGGTTATAGACAAACCCTAATCCTCATCGACAACAATCACCTCTCTCTCAACCCACGTCCACGAATAAACATCACCAACCAGTAACATAGACACGATCAAAAGATCGACTTCCATGATCATGAAAAGCAGTAGCATGTGATAAACAAACCCTATAAAGGGTTTACTTCCATTAAAAATCGTAAACAGAACCCAAAAATTCTGTTAGGACATTATAGCATCAAAACAATACGCATAAATCCCTAAATCAACCTTAAGAAAACCAAAGAAGTTTTAGTAGCCGACTTAAGGAAAACACCTTCATAAACTGACGATCGACCAGAAAAGAATCGTTTAGGGATAGAGACGATCGACCAGAAACCAAAAACCCTAAAACCGATTACAAATAATCGTTAAGGGTTAAACTCGCATCAATGATCGCACCTTATATAGATACCAGCGATTAAACACTGACTCTAGTTAAACGTAATAAGAGGCACAATCAAGAAAACCACAACGAATCAGAACCCTAACAATAATAATGAGAATGTATGAAAAGTTAAGGTTTCTGAAAATTATAGGAGGAGAGATCCGATAATGATGTAAGAATTAAAGTAAAACCAACCACCCTCCAATGATCTAACTAATCTAATCGTATTGCATATCACCTATAAGAGAGATAGAGAGGACGATAGAGCAGTTTTAATGGCCGGAAAATAGGGAGGGTGGCGGCCGGAAATCTCCACAAGGGAGAGAGATCGACTTTAGGGTTTTTTACTAATGTGTCCCTAATGCTTGCACCTTTGATAAGAGCAATTGTCACTTACATGATGAGATCCGTTGTCCTAAAAGACTAACTTTATGAGGGCAACTTGTCCCTTACATGATAAGAGTCGTTATCCCTAAAGGCTCACTTGTTGAGAGCAATTGTACCTTACTTTATGGGAGTCGTTGTCCCTAAACACTTGCTCACTTTATGAAAGCAATTGCCTTTTACACGATGATAGCCATTGTCCTTAATGCTTGGACCTTTGATAAGAGCAATTGTCACTTTACATGATGATAGTCGTTGTCCCTAATGCTTGCACCTTTGGTAAGAGCAATTGTCACTTACATGATGAGATCTGTTGTCCCTAAAGGCTAACTTTATGAGGGCAATTTGTTTTTAACAATATAAGAACCGTTATCCCTAAAGGCTCACTTGTTGAGAGCAATTGTACCTTACTTTATGGGAGCCATTGTCCTTAAACGCTTGCTCACTTGATGAGAGCAATTGCCCTTTACATGATGATAGCCATTGTCCCTAATGCTTGCACCATTGATAAGAGCACTTGTCACTTACATGATGAGATCCGTTGTCCCTAAAGGCTAACTTTATGAAGGCAATTTGTCCCTTACAAGATAAGAGCCGTTGTTCCAAAAGGCTCACTTGTTGAGAGCAATTGTACCTTACTTTATGGGAGCCGTTGTCCCTAAGCGCTTGGTCACTTGATGAGAGCAATTGCTCTTTACCTGATGATAGCCATTGTCCCTAATGCTTGAACCTTTGATAAGAGCAATGGTAACTTACATGATGAGATCCGTTGTCCCTAAAGGCTAACTTTATGAGGGTAATTTGTCCATTACAAGATAAGAGCCGTTGTCCCTAAAGGCTCACTTGTTGAGAGCAATTGTACCTTACTTTATGGGTGTCGTTGTCCCTAAACGCTTGATGAGAGCAATTGCCCTTTACATGATGATAGCCGTTGTCTCTAATGCTTGCACCTTTGATAAGAGCAATTGTCACTTACATGATGAGATCCGTTGTCCCTAAAGGCTAACTTTATGAGGGCAATTTGTCCCTTACATGATAAGAGCCGTTGTCCCTAAAGGCTCACTTGTTGAGAGCAATTGTACCTTACTTTATGGGAGTCGTTGTCTCTAAACGCTTGCTCACTTTATGAAAGCAATTGCCTTTTACACGATGATAGCCATTGTCCCTAATGCTTGGACATTTGATAAGAGCAATTGTCACTTTACATGATGATAGCCATTGTCCGTAATGCTTGCACCTTTGATAAGAGCACTTGTCACTTACATGATGAGATCCGTTGTCCCTAAAGGCTAACTTTATGAGGGCAAGTTGTCCCTTACAAGATAAGAGCCGTTGTTCCAAAAGGCTCACTTGTTGAGAGCAATTGTACCTTACTTTATGGGAGCCGTTGTCCCTAAGCGCTTGGTCACTTGATGAGAGCAATTGCTCTTTACCTGATGATAGCCATTGTCCCTAATCAGCTTTTATCCCGGGGAGGAGGATCTCGGATAACATTTTACTCACTCAAGAGATTATGCATAATTATCATGTTGATCGAGGTCCATCTAGATGTGCTTTTAAAGTGGATATTAAGAAGGCTTATGATACTGTGGATTGGAACTTTTTGAGGCGTACGTTATGTAGGTTTGGGTTTCATGAACGCATGATTGGCTGGATTATGGAGTGTGTGACGTCTACGTCTTTTTCCATTAGTGTTAATGGATCCGTGCATGGTTATTTTAAGGGAAAAAGGGGTCTCCGTCAGGGCGATCCGTTGTCTCCTTATCTCTTTACGATTGTTATGGAGGTACTTACTATTATGTTAAGGAGGCGTGTTCGGAATTCTGATCGGTTTACATTTCATCATCATTTTATGTTTTGCGGATGATTTGTTTCTTTTTTCTCATGGGGATGTCGAATCAGCTAGAGTTATCATGGACACCTTGGATGAGTTTAAGCAAGCGTCTGGTCTCGTTCCGAGCTTACCGAAAAGCACTGCTTACTTTTGTAACGTTCGGAACCATGTTAAACAATCTATTTTGCAGGTTATTCCGTTTGTTGAAGGCAGCCTTCCTGTTAAATACTTGGGAGTTCCTTTGGTCACTACGAGGTTGATTTATCGTGATTGTAAGGAGCTTGTTGAGAAGTTGTCTAATCGGATCAAAGATTGGAAGAATAAGTCTCTTTCGTTTGCGGGTAGGCTTCAACTTATTCAGTCTGTTCTTTCGTCTATGCATATTTATTGGGCCTCAGTCTTTATCATTCCTTCTCGAATTATTCTTGATTTAGAGCAGCTCTTGAGGGGTTTTTTATGGGGTAAAAGTGATGGGAATAAAGCCAAGTCTAAAGTAGCCTGGGAGGTGGTTNGGAAGAATAAGTCTCTTTCGTTTGCGGGTAGGCTTCAACTGATTCAGTCTGTTCTTTCGTCTATGCATATTTATTGGGCCTCAGTCTTTATCATTCCTTCTCGAATTATTCTTGATTTAGAGCAGCTCTTGAAGGGTTTTTTATGGGGTAAAAGTGATGGGAATAAGGCCAAGTCTAAAGTAGCCTGGGAGGTAGTTTGTCTTCCTAGGAAGGAGGGTGGTCTTGGTATTAGGAGGTTGAATACTTTTAATAATGCGTTGATTACTACTCATATTTGGAGTATTCTTTCTGGTAAGGAATCCATGTGGGTTAAATGGATTCATAGTTATAAGCTCCGGGGACGATCTTTATGGGAGATTCCGTGTCGGGGTAATATGTCGTGGAGTTGGCGTAAGATATTACAACTTAGGCCGCTGGTCCGTCAATTTATTTGGTATAAGCTTGGTAATGGATCAAAGGCGTTAGCTTGATTTGACTCATGGTGTTTGTTGAGTCCGTTAGCTAATATT
>LBNU01006868.1:69804-100489 GCA_014162995.1 Artemisia annua
TAAACGCTTGCTCACTTGATGAAAGCAATTGCCATTTACATGATGATAGTAATTGTCCCAAATGCTTGCTCCTTTGATAAGAGCACTTGTCACTTACATGATCAGATCTGTTGTCCCTAAAGGCTAACTTTATAAGGGCAATTTGTCCCTTACAAGATAAAAACTGTTGTCCCTAAAGGCTCACTAGTTGAGAGCAAGTGTACCTTACTTTATGGGAGCCGTTGTCCCTAAACACTTGCTCACTTGATGAGAGCAATTGCTCTTTACCTGATGATAGCCATTTTCCCTAATGCTTGGACCTTTGATAACAGCAATTGTCACTTACATGATGAGATCCTTTGTCCTTAAAGGCTAACTTTATGATGGCAATTTGTCCCTTACAAGATAAGAGCCGTTGTCCCTAATGGCTCACTTGTTGAGAGCAAATGTACCTTACTTTCTAGGAGTCATTGTCCCTAAATGCTTGCTCACTTGATGAGAGCAATTGCCCTTTACATGATGATAGTCGTTGTCTCTAATGCTTGCACCTTTGATAAGAGCAATTGTCGCTTACATGATGAGATCCGTTGTCCCTAAAGGCTAACTTTATGAGGGCAATTTTTCCCTAACAAGATAAGAACCGTTGTCCCTAAAGGCTCACTTGTTGAGAGCAATTGTACCTTACTTTATGGGAGCCGTTGTCCCTAAATGCCTGCTCATTTGATGAGAGCAATTTCCCTTTACATGATGATAGCCATTGTCCCTAATACTTGCACCTTTGATAAGAGCAATTGTCACTTACATGATGAGATCCGTTGTCCCAAAAGGCTAACTTTATGAGGGCAACTTGTCCCTTACATGATAAGAGCTGTTGTCCCTAAAGGCTCACTTGTTGAGAGCAATTGTACCTTACTTTATAGGTTTGGTTGTCCCTAAATGCTTGCTCACTGGATGAGAGCAATTGCCCTTTACATGATGGTAGACGTTGTCTCTAATGCTTGCACTTTTGATAAGAGCAATTGTCACTTACATGATGAATGAAACTTTGAGTCTTGTTTAGCTCTATGATTTTCTTGTGTTGGAGAATGGCTCAAGGTATTCGTTGGTTGGTTATGCAGATTCAAGGTCTATGTGGATGTGTTCACATGGAAGATTGATGGAAGTTCTATGATGGCTATGTTCTTGGTGCTACTTTAGTAAATCACGTTTTTAATTCCTATTTTTATTCACTTGTATAGTCATTGTAGGTGGTAAGTTTTTTTTATGTAAGTTATAAGAATGGTGTGTCATTCTTATATTCGAGCTTGTAAGTGTCCTAAGGGACTGAGGTGAGGGATATCACCCTCACCCTATTGTACCTCAACGTTTTTTGGAGTAATGAATTTTACCGGGGTGAATAAACCCTTTTACCCAAAAAAAAATCGTTTTTGTCACCAGAATTACATGATGAGATCTGCTTTCCCTAAAGCCTAACTTTATGAGGGCAATTTGTTCCTAACAATATAAAAGCCGTTGTCCCTAAAGGCTCACTTGTTGAGAGCAATTGTACCTTACTTTATGGGAGCCGTTGTCCTTAAACGCTTGCTCACTTGATGAAAGCAATTGCCATTTACATGATGATAGTAATTGTCCCAAATGCTTGCTCCTTTGATAAGAGCACTTGTCACTTACATGATCAGATCTGTTGTCCCTAAAGGCTAACTTTATAAGGGCAATTTGTCCCTTACAAGATAAAAACTGTTGTCCCTAAAGGCTCACTAGTTGAGAGCAAGTGTACCTTACTTTATGGGAGCCGTTGTCCCTAAACACTTGCTCACTTGATGAGAGCAATTGCTCTTTACCTGATGATAGCCATTTTCCCTAATGCTTGGACCTTTGATAACAGCAATTGTCACTTACATGATGAGATCCTTTGTCCTTAAAGGCTAACTTTATGATGGCAATTTGTCCCTTACAAGATAAGAGCCGTTGTCCCTAATGGCTCACTTGTTGAGAGCAAATGTACCTTACTTTCTAGGAGTCATTGTCCCTAAATGCTTGCTCACTTGATGAGAGCAATTGCCCTTTACATGATGATAGCCGTTGTCCCTAATGCTTGCACACTTGATAAGAGCAATTGTCACTTACATGATGAGATCCGTTGTCCCTAAAGGCTAACTTTATGAGGGCAATTTGTCCCTTACATGATAAGAGCCGTTGTCCCTAAAGGCTCACTTGTTGAGAGCAATTGTACCTTACTTTATGGGAGCCGTTGTCCCTAAACGCTTGCTCACTTGATGAGAGCAATTGCCCTTTACATGATGATAGCCGTTGTCCCTAATGCTTGCACACTTGATAAGAGCAATTGTCACTTACATGATGAGATCCGTTGTCCCTAAAGGCTAACTTTATGAGGGCAATTTGTCCCTTACATGATAAGAGCCGTTGTCCCTAAAGGCTCACTTGTTGAGAGCAATTGTACCTTACTTTATGGGAGCCGTTGTCCCTAAACGCTTGCTCACTTGATGAGAGCAATTGCCCTTTACATGATGATAGCCGTTGTCCCTAATGCTTGCACACTTGATAAGAGCAATTGTCACTTACATGATGAGATCCGTTGTCCCTAAAGGCTAACTTTATGAGGGCAATTTGTCCCTTACATGATAAGAGCCGTTGTCCCTAAAGGCTCACTTGTTGAGAGCAATTGTACCTTACTTTATGGGAGCCGTTGTCCCTAAACGCTTGCTCACTTGATGAGAGCAATTGCCCTTTACATGATGATAGCCGTTGTCCCTAATGCTTGCACACTTGATAAGAGCAATTGTCACTTACATGATGAGATCCGTTGTCCCTAAAGGCTAACTTTATGAGGGCAATTTGTCCCTTACATGATAAGAGCCGTTGTCCCTAAAGGCTCACTTGTTGAGAGCAATTGTACCTTACTTTATGGGAGCCGTTGTCCCTAAACGCTTGCTCACTTGATGAGAGCAATTGCCCTTTACATGATGATAGCCGTTGTCCCTAATGCTTGCACACTTGATAAGAGCAATTGTCACTTACATGATGAGATCCGTTGTCCCTAAAGGCTAACTTTATGAGGGCAATTTGTCCCTTACATGATAAGAGCCGTTGTCCCTAAAGGCTCACTTGTTGAGAGCAATTGTACCTTACTTTATGGGAGCCGTTGTCCCTAAACGCTTGCTCACTTGATGAGAGCAATTGTCCTTTACATGATGATAGCCGTTGTCTCTAATGCTTGCACCTTTGATAAGAGCAATTGTCACTTACATGATGAGATCTGTTGTCCCTAAAGGATAACCTTATGAGGGCAATTTGTTTTTAACAATATAAGAACCGTTATCCCTAAAGGCTCACTTGTTGAGAGCAATTGTACCTTACTTTATGGGAGCCGTTGTCCTTAAACGCTTGCTCACTAGATGAGAGCAATTGCTCTTTACCTGATTATAGCCATTTTCCCTAATGCTTGGACCTTTGATAAGAGCAATTGTCACTTACATGATGAGATCCGTTGTCCCTAAAGGCTAACTTTATTAGGGTAATTTGTCCCTTACAAGATAAGAGCCGTTGTCCCAAAAGGCTCACTTGTTGAGAGCAATTGTACCTTTACATGATGATAGCCATTGTCTCTAATGCTTGCACCTTTGATAAGAGCAATTGTCACTTACATGATGAGATCTGTTTTCCCTAAAGCCTAACTTTATGAGGGCAATTTGTTCCTAACAAATTGTGAACTGTAGTTTCAATCTGAGGACCATGATATTGTATATTTGGACGACGCTGGAAGTTTTGGCCTACTATGGTGATTTGAAGATTGGTATATGTAAGTTAAGTTTCTCGGGTATCTTATTCAAAAATCCTTGACTCGATCAATAGTAATTATTTTTTCTATAGATCGTTTACGGGTGGTTCGATCATCATATTATGGTTCTATTTTGCGTGGGATCGATGCTGCTTTCTTTTGATGGATGTTAGGGTTTGGACCCTATTGTTATGTTGAAGAATACTTGGCTTGGAATGGGGATTCTTCATGGAAGTTAAGATGGACCGCCATAGTGATATAGAAGGCTTAAGAGTTTCTCTTGAGTAGTATAATCATGTTTTATGTACTTTGGTTACTAGTGGTAGGCTCATTTTATTTTCAGTTATAAGAATGGTTTGTCATTCTTATATTAGTGTCTGTAAGTGTCCTAAGGGACTGAGATGAGGGAGTCACCCTCATCCTTTGTACTTCAATGTTTTTGGTGTAATGAATTTTGCCGGGGTGAATTAACCCTTTTACCCAAAAAAAATTTGTTCCTAACAATATAAGAGCTGTTGTCCCTAAAGGCTCACTTGTTGAGAGCAATTGTACCTTACTTTTTGGGAGCCGTTGTCCCTAAACGCTTGCTCAATTGATGAGAGCAATTGCCATTTACATGATGATAGTCATTGTCCCTAATGCTTGCACCTTTGATAAGAGCACTTGTCACTTACATGATGAGATCTGTTGTCCCTAAAGGCTAACTTTATGAGGGCAATTTGTCCCTTAAAAGATAAGAACCGTTGTCATTAAAGGCTCACTTGTTGAGAGCAATTGTACCTTACTTTTATAGGAGCCGTTGTCCCTAAACACTTGCTCACTTGATGAGAGCAATTGCTCTTTACCTGATGATAGCCATTGTCCCTAATGCTTGCACCGTTGATAAGAGCAATTGTCACTTACATGATGACATCCGTTGTCCCTAAAGGCTAACTTTATGAGGGTAATTTGTCCCTTACAAGATAAGAGCCGTTGTCCCAAAAGGCTCACTTGTTGAGAGCAATTGTACCTTACTTTATGGGTGTCGTTGTCCCTAAACGCTTGATGAGAGCAATTACCCTTTACATGATGATAGCCATTGTCTCTAATGCTTGCACCTTTGAGAAGAGCAATTGTCACTTCCATGACGAGATCTGCTCTCCCTAAAGCCTAACTTTATGAGGGCAATTTGTTCCTAACAATATAAGAGCCGTTGTCCCTAAAGGCTCACTTGTTGATAGCAATTGTACCTTACTTTATGAGAGCCGTTGTCCCTAAACGCTTGCTCACTTGATGAGAGCAATTGCCATTTACATGATGATAGTCATTGTCCCTAATGCTTGCACCTTTGATAAGAGCACTTCTCACTTACATGATGAGATCTGTTGTCCCTAAAGGCTAACTTTATGAGGTCAATTTGTCCCTTACAAGATAAGAACCGTTGTCCCTAAAGGCTAACTTGTTGAGAGCAATTGTACCTTACTTTATGGGAGCCGTTGTCCCTAAACACTTGCTCACTTGATGAGAGCAATTGCTCTTTACCTGATGATAGCCATTGTCCCTAATGCTTGCACCTTTGATAAGAGCAATTGTCACTTACATGATGAGATCCTTTGTCCTTAAAGGCTAAATTTATTCATGGGCTGCCCTAGATCGCTGGCACGCGTTGAGTAAGAGCAATTGTCATTACATGATTGAGCATCCGTGTGCCCTAAGAGGCTGAACTTTATAGGGTAATTTGTCCCTCTACAAGATAAGAGCCGTTGTGTTTTTCTCCCAAAATGCTACTTGTTGAGAGCCATGTACCTTACTTTATGGGTGTCTTTCCCTAGGAGACTTCTGGATGAGTAGCACATACCGGTACATGATTATAGCCAGTGTCTTCCTAAAAGCTTGCCTTTGAGCATGAGCAATTTGTCACTTTCCACTGAGCGAGATCGTCTTCCCTTAAAGCCTAACTTTGATGAGGGGCAATTTCTTCTAACTTATATAAGAGCCGTTGTCCTCAAAGGCGGGTCACTTGTTGATAGCATATTTTACCTTATTTATTGATGCCGTGTGTCCCTAATACGCTTTGTCACTGATGGAGCAATTGCCATCTTTACATGGGTAATGAATCATTTTCTCCTATATCGGTTGGACCTCTTTATAAGAGCAGCTTCGTCACGTAGCAGTGATGATAGTCTGTTGTCCTCTAAAGGCTGTAACTTTATAGTCAATTTGTCCTCCTTACAAGATAGAGATCATCCGTTGCTCCCTAATAGGCGTAACTTGGCATTGAGGCAATTGTACTTTATTTATGAGCCGTTTGTTTCCCTATAAACGTTGCTCATCTTGTATGGAGAAGCTTTACTCTATGTTATTCCTTCCCTATGCTGTTGCACTTTGATATAGAGCAATGTTGTTCCTTTACATGATCGAGATCCTTTTTGTCCTTAAGCTAAATTGTTACTGATGGCCATTTTGTGTCCCTTTACAATCATAACAGCCGTGTCCTACAAGGCTTCACTTGTGAGAGCAATCTGGTAGCTCTCTTCTAGGATTCGTATTGCCCTAATGCTTGCTTGTGATGAGAGCAATTGGCTTACTTGGATGATGTCGTTGTCTCTAATGCTATTTGCATCCTTTATAAAGCAGATGGTCTCTGGTCTACATATGAAGTCGTGTGTCTCCTAAGGCACTTTTATGTAGGCCAACTTTTTCTCTTAATCAATGAGTAAGAACTTCCCATAAGGCTTACTTGTCGAAGAGCAGTTGTACGCGGTGTATCGTATTGGGAAGCGCTGTCCCTAAGACGGGCCCGGGTGTTTGTGTGTGCTTGTGTCGTGTTGGCCTGACCTGCACTCTGTGTTCGTCCCGCCTCGGCGGCTGTTTTTCTGTGCGCGGGGGCGCCGGGCCGCGGGGGCGATCGCTGGCTGGCGCGGCGCCGGATGCATCGGGGTGTGAGCCGCCGACGGAGTCGTCGGGCGGGGGGGGTGGGGGTCCGCGCGCCGGCCATGTGCGGGCGCGGACGTGTCCCGGCGGGGGGCCCGGGTCCGGGGCGGGTTTGGCTCGGGGGGGTCGGTGGGGCTCGCTCATTGATGAGAAGAGAGTTCCTTTACATGATGAGTAGCCAGTTGTCATAATGTCTTGCACGCTTTGTCCATTCGTCCCTAATGTAGTGCACCCTTTGATAAGCAATTTCATTAGAGGGCGGGGGGGGGTGTCCCAAAAGGCTATTCATGAGGCAACTTTTGCCCTTTCTGATAAAGAGCGCGTGTGTCCTCATAAAGGCTACTGTTCGAGAGAATTCCTATTTTCTTTTAAGGCATCGTGTCCATAATAGCTTGCTCATGGATGAGAGCAATTGCTTGTACATTGTGATAAGCCGTGTGCTTCTAATGGTTGACTTCTTGATAAGAGCAGATTGTCTCTGTACACTGATGTCCGTCGGTGTCCTAAGGCCTAAGTTCATGATGAAAATTGTTTCCTAACAAATGATAAGAAGCCGTTGTACCTTAACAGGCGTCACTTGTTTTAGATCAATTGACCTTACTTTATGGGAGCGTTGTCCTAATATAGTTGAGCTCATTTGAATGAGAGCAATTCCGCTTACTGATGATATGCCATTCCCTAATGCTTCGCACCTTTGGTATAAAGCAAATTGTCACCTTTACATGATGAGATCGCTTCTGTGCCAAAAGCAAACTTTACGAGGGCAACTTGTCCCTAAAGTGATAAGAGTCGTTTCCTAAAGGCTCACTTTGATTTGGAGAGCAATTGTATTGTTACTGGGTTTTATGGGGAGTCGGGTGGTGTCGCCTACAGACGCGTTACTTGTCACTTACATGATGAGATCCGTTGTCCCTAAAGGCTAACTTTATGAGGGCAATTTGTCCCTTACAAGATAAGAGCCGTTGTTCCTAAAGGCTCACTTCTTGAGAGCAATTGTACCTTATTTTATGGGAGCCGTTGTCCCTAAACGCTTGGTCACTTGATGAGAGGAATTTCTCTTTACCTGATGATAGCCATTGTCCCTATTGCTTGCACCTTTGATAAGAGCAATTGTCACTTACATGATGAGATCCGTTGTCCCTAAAGGCTAACTTTATGAGGGTAATTTTTCCCGAAAAAAGATAAGAACCGTTGTCTCTAAAGGCTCACTTGTTGAGAGCAATTGTACCTTACTTTATGGGAGCCGTTTTCCCTAATCGCCTGCTCATTTTATGAGAGCAATTTCCCTTTACATGATGATAGCCATTGACCCTAATGCTTGCACTCTTTGATAAGAGCAATTGTCACTTACATGATGAGATCCGTTGTCCCAAAAGGCTAACTTTATGAGGGCAACTTGTCCCTTACAAGATAAGAGCCGTTGTCCCTAAAGGCTCACTTGTTGAGAGCAATTGTACCTTACTTTATGGGTGTCGTTGTCCCTAAACGCTTGCTCTCTTGATGTGATGAGAGCAATTGCCCTTTACATGATGATAGTCGTTGTCTCTATTGCTTGCACCTTTGATAAGAGCAATTGTCACTTACATGATGAGATTCGTTGTACCAAAAGGCTAACTTTATGANATGAGATCCGTTGTCCCAAAAGGCTAACTTTATGAGGGCAACTTGTCCCTTACAAGATAAGAGCCGTTGTCCCTAAAGGCTCACTTGTTGAGAGCAATTGTACCTTACTTTATGGGTGTCGTTGTCCCTAAACGCTTGCTCTCTTGATGTGATGAGAGCAATTGCCCTTTACATGATGCTAGTCGTTGTCTCTATTGCTTGCACCTTTGATAAGAGCAATTGTCACTTACATGATGAGATTCGTTGTACCTAAAGGCTAACTTTATGAGGGCAATTTGTCCCTTACATGATAAGAGCCGTTGTCCCTAAAGGCTCACTTGTTGAGAGCAATTGTACCTTACTTTATGGGAGCCGTAGTCCCTAAACGCTTGCTCACTTGATGAGAGCAATTGCCATTTACATGATGATAGTCATTGTCCCTAATGCTTGCACCTTTGATAAGAGCACTTGTCACTTACATGATGAGATCTGTTGTCCCTAACAAGCTAAGAACCGTTGTCCCTAAAGGCTCACTTGTTGAGAGCAATTGTACCTTACTTTATGGGAGCCGTTGTCCCTAAACACTTGCTCACTTGATGAGAGCAATTGCTCTTTACCTGATGACAGCCATTGTCCCTAATGCTTGCACCTTTGATAAGAGCAATTGTCACTTACATAATGAGATCCTTTGTCCTTAAAGGCTAACTTTATGATGGCAATTTGTCCCTTACAAGATAAGAGCCGTTGTCCCTAAAGGGTCACTTGTTGAGAGCAACTATACCTTACTTTCCAGGAGTCGTTATCCCTAAACGCTTGCTCACTGGATGAGAGCAATTGCCCTTTACATAATGATAGTCGTTGTCTCTAATGCTTGCACCTTTGATAAGAGCAATTGTCACTTACATGATGAGATCCGTTGTCCCAAAAGGCTAACTTTATGAGGGCAAATTGTCCCTTACATGATAAGAGCCGTTGTCCTTAAAGGCTCACTTGTTGAGAGCAATTGTACCTTACTTTATAGGAGTCGTTGTCCCTAAATGCTTGCTCACTGGATGAGAGCAATTGCCCTTTACATGATGGTAGACGTTGTCTCTAATGCTTGCACTTTTGATAAGAGCAATTGTCGCTTACATGATGAGATCCGTTGTCCCTAAAGGCTAAATTTATGAGGGCAATTTTTCCCTAACAAGAAAAGAGCCGTTATACCTAAAGGCTCATTTGTTGAGAGCAATTGTACCTTACATTATGGGAGCCGTTGTCCCTAAACGCTTGCTCATTTGATGAGAGCAATTTCCCTTCACATGATGATAGCCATTGTCCCTAATGCTTGCACCTTTGATAAGAGTAATTGTAGCTTACATGATGAGGTCCGTTGTCCCAAAAGGCTAACTTTATGAGGGCAACTTGTCCCTTACATGATAAGAGCCGTTGTCCCTAAAGGCTCACTTGTTGAGAGCAATTGTACCTTACTTTATAGGAGTCGTTGTCCCTAAATGCTTGCTCACTGGATGAGAGCAATTGCCCTTTACATGATGGTAGACGTTGTCTCTAATGCTTGCACTTTTGATAAGAGCAATTGTCGCTTACATGATGAGATCCGTTGTCCCTAAAGGCTAAATTTATGAGGGCAATTTTTCCCTAACAAGAAAAGAGCTGTTATACCTAAAGGCTCATTTGTTGAGAGCAATTGTACCTTACATTATGGGAGCCGTTGTCCCTAAACGCTTGCTCATTTGATGAGAGCAATTTCCCTTCACATGATGATAGCCATTGTCCCTAATGCTTGCACCTTTGATAAGAGCAATTGTAGCTTACATGATGAGGTCCGTTGTCCCAAAAGGCTAACTTTATGAGGGCAACTTGTCCCTTACATGATAAGAGTCGTTGTCCCTAAAGGCTCACTTGTTGAGAGCAATTGTACCTTACTTTATGGGAGTCGTTGTCCCTAAACGCTTGCTCACTTTATGAAAGCAATTGCCCTTTACACGATGATAGCCATTGTCCCTAATGCTTGCACCTTTGATAAGAGCAATTGTCACTTTACATGATGATAGCCGTTGTCCCTAATGCTTGCACCTTTGATAAGAGCAATTGTCACTTACATGATGAGATCCGTTGTACCAAAAGGCTAACTTTATGAGGGCAATTTTTCCCTTACATGATAAGAGCCGTTGTCCCTAAAGGCTCACTTGTTGAGAGCAATTGTACCTTACTTTATGGGTGTCGTTGTCCCTAAACGCTTGCTCACTTGATGTGATGAGAGCAATTGCCCTTTACATGATGATAGCCGTTGCCTCTATTGCTTGCACCTTTGATAAGAGCAATTGTCACTTACATGATGAGATTTGTGGTACCAAAAGGCTAACTTTATGAGGGCAATTTGTCCCTTACATGATAAGAGCCGTTGTCCCTAAAGGCTCACTTGTTGAGAGCAATTGTACCTTACTTTATGGGAGTCGTTTTCCCTAAACGCTTGCTCACTTGATGAGAGCAATTGCCCTTTACATGATGATAGCCGTTGTCTCTGATGCTTGCACCTTTGATAAGAGCAATTGTCACTTACATGATGAGATCTGTGGTCCCTAAAGGCTAACTTTATGAGGGCAGTTTGTTTCTAACAATATAAGAACCGTTATCCCTAGAGGCTCACTTGTTGAGAGCAATTGTACCTTACTTTATGGGAGCCGTTGTCTTTAAACGCTTGCTCACTTTATGAGAGCAATTTCCCTTAACATGATGATAGCCATTGTCCCTAATGCTTGCACCTTTGATAAGAGCACTTGTCACTTACATGATGAGATCCGTTGTCCCTAAAGGCTAACTTTATGAGGGCAATTTGTCCCTTACAAGATAAGAGCTGTTGTTCCTAAAGGCTCACTCGTTGAGAGCAATTGTACCTTACTTTATGGGAGCCGTTGTCCCTAAACGCTTGGTCACTTGATGAGAGGAATTGCTCTTTACCTGATGATAGCCATTGTCCCTATTGCTTGCACCTTTGATAAGAGCAATTGTCACTTACATGATGAGATCCGTTGTCCCTAAAGGCTAACTTTATGAGGGCAATTTGTCCCTTACAAGATAAGAGCTGTTGTTCCTAAAGGCTCACTCGTTGAGAGCAATTGTACCTTACTTTATGGGAGCCGTTGTCCCTAAACGCTTGGTCACTTGATGAGAGGAATTGCTCTTTACCTGATGATAGCCATTGTCCCTATTGCTTGCACCTTTGATAAGAGCAATTGTCACTTACATGATGAGATCCGTTGTACCAAAAGGCTAACTTTATGAGGGCAATTTGTCCCTTACATGATAAGAGCCGTTGTCCCTAAAGGCTCACTTGTTGAGAGCAATTGTACCTTACTTTATGGGAGCCGTTGTCCCTAAAACGCTTGCTCACTTGATGAGAGCAATTGCCCTTTACATGATGATAGCCATTGTCCCTAATGCTTGCACCTTTGATAGGAGCAATTGTCACTTACATGATGAGATTCATTGTCCCTAAAGGCTAACTTTGTGAGGGCAATTTGTCCCTTACAAGATAAGAGCCGTTGTCCCTAAAGGCTCACTTGTTGAGAGCAATTTTACCTTACTTTATGGGAGTCGTTTTCCCTAAACGCTTGCTCACTTGATGAGAGCAATTGCTCTTTACATGATGATAGCCGTTGTCTCTAATGCTTGCATCTTTGATAAGAGCAATTGTCACTTACATGATGAGATCTGTGGTATCTAAAGGCTAACTTTATGAGGGGAGTTTGTTTCTAACAATATAAGAACCGTTATCCCTAGAGGCTCACTTGTTGAGAGCAATTGTACCTTACTTTATGGGAGCCGTTGTCCTTATACGCTTGTTCGCTTGATGAGAGCAATTGCCCTTAACAAGATGATAGCCATTGTCCCTAATGCTTGCACCTTTGATAAGAGCACTTGTCACTTACATGATGAGATCCGTTGTCCCTAAAGGCTAACTTTATGAGGGCAATTTGTCCCTTACATGATAAGAGCCGTTGTCCCTAAAGGCTCACTTGTTGAGAGCAATTGTACCTTACTTTATGGGAGCCGTTGTCCCCAAACGCTTGGTCACTTGATGAGAGGAATCGCTCTTTACCTGATGATAGCCATTGTCCCTATTGCTTGCACCTTTGATAAGAGCAATTGTCACTTACATGATGAGATCCGTTGTCCCTAAAGGCTAACTTTATGATTGCAATTTTTCCCGAACAAGATAAGAACCGTTGTCTCCAAAGGCTCACTTGTTGAGAGCAATTGTACCTTACTTTATGGGAGCCGTTTTCCCTAAACGCCTGCTCATTTTATGAGAGCAATTTCCCTTTACATGATGATAGCCATTGTCCCTAATGCTTGCACTCTTTGATAAGAGCAATTGTCACTTACATGATGAGATCCGTTGTCCCAAAAGGCTAACATTATGAGGGCAACTTGTCCCTTAGAAGATAAGAGCCGTTGTCCCTAAAGGCTCACTTGTTGTGAGCAATTGTACCTTACTTTATGGGTGTCGTTGTCCCTAAACGCTTGCTCACTTGATGAGAGCAATTGCCCTTTACATGATGATAGCCGTTGTCTCTAATGCTTTTTTTTTGGGTAAAAGGGTCTACAACCTGGCAAAAATTCATTACACCAAAAAACGTTGAGGTACAAAATGACGAGGGTGAATTCCCTCGCCCTAAGTCCCTTAGGACACTTACAAGACACCAATCTAAGAATGGCATACCATTCTTAAAACTAACATGCACAACATGTGCAACTGACCAACTAAACATGNACAAGCAAGAATCACAAAATAATAGAAATATAATGAATAACTATTTCTTCTTGCGTCCTTGCACCTGGAAATCTTTCGGAGAGCCATTCTTGAACTTGGAATACATTTCAATATCATCATAGTTCTCGTAGACTTCATCTTCATCAGCAAACGTAACCCTCTTCATAGGACTCTTCACTATAGTAGTAAACGAGCTAGAATTATCAAAATCAGAATAGGTCACGCTTGTAGAAGCACCATCATTGTGAGAATCCCACAAACCTTCAGTAGTGCTATGCAATGGAACCACATTAACACCACTCTCCCCCACGGTTGCCACACCCCCAAAAGAAGCATGAACATCCACAGGTTCCGGCTGCTCAATTTGAGTATGTACATTCTCAACGGTAGCAGCCCCAAAATCACTCTTCAATGCATCATTAGATGTACCAATCGAATTAGAATCACCATTAGTAGGCTTAATAGCAGCCCCTACATCAGGTTGTGAACCTCTATTCTTCTTCTTGGTAGCCGGTTTAGAAACAGGTTGATACGCAAGTTTTGGCTTAGTTGAAACCCCCCAAGCCCCATTCTTACCCTTATCACTAGTTTGACCAGCCTTTGTAGAGTGAACCTTACGCTTGACTTCAATATCTTTTTGAGTCGAATCCTTAGTAACCCGCTTACGCCTAAGTGGACACACATCATCATCATGATTAAAACAAATGCACTTAGAACACCAAGATGGCCACCATTCATACTCAACATCAAGAACCTCCATGTAATGACCTTTACCCTTAGGCAAAGGAATTTCAACCTCAATTGATTCCAAAACATCCAAATCAGCCGATAATTCAATAAGTACCCTTGCATGTGAATAACGTCCCCAAGGATTCTTACACATATCATTAGTACCCGCATCAAACCGTATTATCCGCCCCAACTGTTTTGCAATCAAACTAATACCGGCTTTAGAGTATACAACGGACGGTATATTCTGGATACGTACCCAGACGGGTACCTTAGTAATCTTCTCCTTCTCAAGCCTCATGTTAGGCCCCAAATATGTAAAAATAAAGGCATTGATCTAATAAACCAAGGACCACCATTAAGAACTTTATTCATACCTTCAAGTGAAGAGAACTTGAAAATGAAGAAACCATTCCGCAATATAACATGTTCAAAGCCGAACTTTGCCCAAGCATGCTTGACATAATCTTCCACAATGGGAAATGCAATTCTTTGACCAATGAAATAACCGTATAATGAATTATTAAGTTTAGTACACATATCATCAACGACGGTCATTGGAATAACCACTCTTGAACCCAACCTAGTAGTCTCATCAAGACCAACAGATTGTGAATCACTAGGTACTATAGGCTCACAAGAACCTCCAATATTACCCCCATCCACTAGCCTATCACCATTATCCTTAGATGTACCAACAATCGCAGCCCCCAAAGAATCAGATGCTACAACATTATTAGACTTAGGAAAATCAGAAATAGAACTAGCCAAACGTACCCCTTGTTGTAAACCACCATTCGGACCAGAAACAATGGGACCATGATCACTAGGACGAGCAAAGCTACCCATTTTTTCTTCCAAACCTGCACTTTTCAATATGGCATTCAATGGCATACTTGCATTAGTAATAATCTTGCCATCTATATTACCAATCTTAGCAGCCAACCCCGTAGCCTTCGAAGGCTGTTTAACATTACGAACATTAGATTCCATGACCATCTCTAAACCCACGTACAATAAAACTCACAGCGGCAACAAAGCTCACTTCTAACCCATGTACAATTAAACGAACAGCAGCAACGTGCACTAGTTTGAAAACAACCCAAATTCAATCCAAAACCACCAACGATCCAATAGAATTAACCCTAAATGAGTTTAGATAACCAATAGCAACAAATCGTTATGGTTGAAATCCCCCAGCAACAAATTGTATCAATAATAAAACGAAACCCTAATAAGGGAATCGTTTGTAATGAATGAACAATACGCAAAAAAACCAAATCGTCCTTATATATTAAAAATCGATTTAGGGAACCGACTTTATGAAATTAGGAAATATAAGGAACGATTATAGATAAGGATATGATTTAATCTCTAAGAAAACGATTCACTAAGAAGAACGATTAGAGAATTAGGGATTAAATCAAAAAACGATTTTCAAAACCCTAAACAACCAGCCACAAAACCAGCAATTAATGTGAATTAAGCTAGAATAATGATTAGAAAAGTGAATAACACGAATGGTAAACACTAAATCTAATCAAATCGTTGCAAAGAACACAAGAATTGGAAGGATAAGAGTGAAAAACGATTAGGCCTGGTAGGGAGAAGAAAATCGCCCACACAAGAGAACTTTTAGGGTTGAGCTGTTCGTAATCTTGTGTTTTTTTCAACGATCTGATTAAGTCTTATTGTTTAGCACTCGTGTTATTCAATAACTTGATCATTCTTGTTGTTTAATTCACTTTGATTTATGGTTTTTGGTGTTATATCTTAAAGGGTTTATTAAATCGTTCCTTGATTTATCCCTTACAAGTTCAATTCGATTGGTGTGGATCTGCTTTGGAATCGTTTTTGTAATGGTTTAAACCGACCTTGTTTGATTGAATCGTTCCTTTTTTATCTTCTTTGTTAAAGTCGGTTTAGGATTATCCCTAATGATTTTATTCTCTATATAAGGTCGATTCATTAATTCTGCACTTTGTTGATTANGCCCAAGCATGCTTGAAATAATCTTCCACAATGGGAAATGCAATTCTTTGACCAATGAAATAACCGTATAATGAATTATTAAGTTTAGTACACATATCATCAACGACGGCCATTGGAATAACCACTCTTGAACCCAACCTAGTAGTCTCATCAAAACCAACAGATTGTGAATCACTAGGTATTATAGGCTCACAAGAACCTCCAATATTACCCCCATCCACTAGCCTATCACCATTATCCTTAGATGTACCAACAATCGCAGCCCCCAAAGAATCAGATGCTACAACATTATTAGACTTAGGAAAATCAGAAATAGAACTAGCCAAACGTACCCCTTGTTGTAAACCATCATTCGGACCAGAAACAACGGGACCATGATCACTAGGAAGAGCAAAGCTACCCGTTTTTCCTTCCAAACCTGCACTTTTCAATATGGCATTCAATGGCATACTTGCATTAGTAATAATCTTGCCATCTATATTACCAATCTTAGCAGCCAACCCTGTAGCCTTCGAAGGCTGTTTAACATTACGAACATTAGATTCCATGACCATCTCTAAACCCACGTACAATAATACTCACAGCGGCAACAAAGCTCACTTCTAACCCACGTACAATTAAACGAACAGCAGCAACGTGCACTAGTTTGAAAACAACCCAAATTCAATCCAAAACCACCAACGATCCAATAGAATTAACCCTAAACGAGTTTAGATAACCAATAGTAACAAATCGTTATGGTTGAAATCCCCCAGCAACAAATTGTATCAATAATAAAACGAAACCCTAATAAGGGAATCGTTTGTAATGAATGAACAATACGCAAAAAAACCAAATCGTCCTTATATATTAAAAATCAATTTAGGGAACCGACTTTATGAAATTAGGAAATATAAGGAACGATTATAGATAAGGATATGATTTAATCTCTAAGAAAACGATTCACTAAGAAGAACGATTAGAGAATTAGTGATTAAATCAAAAAACGATTTTCAAAACCCTAAACAACCAGCCACAAAACCAGCAATTAATGTGAATTAAGCTAGAATAATGATTAGAAAAGTGAATAACACGAATGGTAAACACTAAATCTAATCAAATCGTTGCAAAGAACACAAGAATTGGAAGGATAAGAGTGAAAAACGATTAGGCCTGGTAGGGAGAAGAAAATCGCCCACACAAGAGAACTTTTAGGGTTCGGTTTCCTCTTGTCTCTAATGCTTGCACCTTTGATAAGAGCAATTTTCACTTACATGATGAGATCTGTTTTCCCTAAAGCCTAACTTTATGAGGGCAATTTGTTCCTAACAATATAAGAGCCGTTGTCCCTTAAGGCTCACTTGTTAAGAGCAATTGTACCTTACTTTATGGGAGCCGTTGTCCCTAAACGCTTGCTCACTTGATGAGAGCAATTGCCATTTACATGATGATAGTCATTGTCCCTAATGCTTGCACCTTTGATAAGAGCACTTGTCACTTACATGATGAGATTTGTTGTCCCTAAAGGCTAACTTTATGAGGGCAATTTGTCCCTAACAAGATAAGAACCGTTGTCCCTAAAGGCTCACTTGTTGAGAGCAATTGTACCTTACTTTATGGGAGCCGTTGTCCCTAAACACTTGCTCACTTGATGAAAGCAATTGCTCTTTACCTGATAACAGCCATTGTCCCTAATGCTTGCACCTTTGATAAGAGCAATTGTCACTTACATAATGAGATCCTTTGTCCTTAAAGGCTAACTTTATGATGGCAATTTGTCCCTTACAAAATAAGAGTCGTTGTCCCTAAAGGCTCACTTGTTGAGAGCAACTGTACCTTACTTTCTAGGAGTCGTTATCCCTAAACGCTTGCTCACTGGATGAGAGCAATTGCTCTTTACATGATGATAGTCGTTGTCTCTAATGCTTGCACCTTTGATAAGAGCAATTGTCGCTTACATGATGAGATCCGTTGTCCCTAAAGGCTAACTTTATGAGGGCAATTTTTCACTAACAAGATAAGAACCATTGTCCCTAAAGGCTCACTTGTTGAGAGCAATTGTACCTTACTTTATGGGAGCCGTTGTCCCTAAACGCCTGCTCATTTGATGAGAGCAATTTCCCTTTACATGATGATAGCCATTGTCCCTAATGCTTGCACTCTTTGATAAGAGCAATTGTCACTTACATGATGAGATCCGTTGTCCCTAAAGGCTAACTTTATGAGGGCAATTTGTCCCTTACATGATAAGAGCCGTTGTCCCTAAAGGCTCACTTGTTGAGAGCAATTGTACCTTACTTTATGGGAGCCGTTGTCCCTAAACGCTTGCTCACTTGATGAGAGCAATTGCCCTTTACATGATGATAGCCGTTGTCCCTAATGCTTGCACACTTGATAAGAGCAATTGTCACTTACATGATGAGATCCGTTGTCCCTAAAGGCTAACTTTATGAGGGCAATTTTTCACTAACAAGATAAGAACCATTGTCCCTAAAGGCTCACTTGTTGAGAGCAATTGTACCTTACTTTATAGGAGCCGTTGTCCCTAAACGCCTGCTCATTTGATGAGAGCAATTTCCCTTTACATGATGATAGCCATTGTCCCTAATGCTTGCACTCTTTGATAAGAGCAATTGTCACTTACATGATGAGATCCGTTGTCCCAAAAGGCTAACTTTATGAGGGCAACTTGTCCCTTACATGATAAGAGCCGTTGTCCCTAAAGGCTCACTTGTTGAGAGCAACTGTACCTTACTTTCTAGGAGTCGTTATCCCTAAACGCTTGTCACTGGATGAGAGCAATTGCCCTTTACATGATGATAGTCGTTGTCTCTAATGTTTGCACCTTTGATAAGAGCAATTGTCGCTTACATGATGAGATCCGTTGTCCCTAAAGGCTAACTTTATGAGGGCAATTTTTCCCTATCAAGATAAGAACCGTTGTCCCTAAAGGCTCACTTGTTGAGAGCAATTGTACCTTAATTTATGGGAGCCGTTGTCCTTAAACGCTTGCTCATTTGATGAGAGCAATTTCCCTTTACATGATGATAGCCATTGTCCCTAATGCTTGCACCTTTGATAAGAGCAATTGTCACTTACATGATGAGATCCATTGTCCCAAAAGCTTACTTTATGAGGGCAACTTGTCCCTTACATGATAAGAGCCGTTGTCCCTAAAGGCTCACTTGTTGAGAGCAATTGTACCTTACTTTATGGGAGTCGTTGTCCCTAAACGCTTGCTCACTTGATGAGAGCAATTGCCCTTTACACGATGATAGCCATTGTCCCTAATGCTTGCACCTTTGATAAGAGCAATTGTCACTTTCATGATGAGATCCGTTGTCCCTAAAGGCTAACTTTATGAGGGCAATTTGTCCCTTACATGATAAGAGCCGTTGTCCCTAAAGGCTCACTTGTTGAGAGCAATTGTACCTTACTTTATGGGAGCCGTTGTCCCTAAACGCTTGCTCACTTGATGAGAGCAATTGCCCTTTACATGATGATAGCCGTTGTCCCTAATGCTTGCACACTTGATAAGAGCAATTGTCACTTACATGATGAGATCCATTGTCCCTAAAGGCTAACTTTATGAGGGCAATTTGTCCCTTAAAAGATAAGAGCCGTTGTCCCTAAAGGCTCACTTGTTGAGAGCAATTGTACCTTACTTTATGGGAGTCGTTTTCCCTAAACGCTTGCTCACTTGATGAGAGCAATTGCCCTTTACATGATGATAGCCGTTGTCTCTAATGCTTGCACCTTTGATAAGAGCAATTGTCACTTACATGATGAGATCTGTTGTCCCTAAAGGCTAACTTTAAGAGGGCAATTTGTTTCTAACAATTAAGAACCGTCACTTGTTGAGAGCAATTGTACCTTACTTTATGGGTGCCGTTGTCCTTAAACGCTTGCTCACTTGATGAGAGCAATTTCCCTTTACATGATGATAGCCATTGTCCCTAATGCTTGCACCTTTGATAAGAGCACTTGTCACTTACATGATGAGATCCATTGTCCTTAAAGGCTAACTTTATGAGGGCAATTTGTCCCTTACAAGATAAGAGCCGTTGTTCCTAAAGGCTCACTTGTTGAGAGCAATTGTACCTTACTTTATGGGAGCCGTTGTCCCTAAACGCTTGGTCACTTGATGAGAGCAATTGCTCTTTACCTGATGACAGCCATTGTCCCTAATGCTTGCACCTTTGATAAGAGCAATTGTCACTTACATGATGAGATCCGTTGTCCCTAAAGGCTAACTTTATGAGGGTAGGGGCGAATTCCAGCAGCCTACAGCCACCACCTCGTCTTCTCTTTTCCGGCCAAAATCAACCTCTATAATTGCCTCTCTAGCTCTCTTTCAGTGGTATGCAGTCAATTATTGGGTTGTGATTATCTACGAGGTGGTGTGCTATAATATTTTTTATCTTATGGCGGCTGGAAACCCTAACTTTTAATCTGTCTTGGTTCCTGGATTCATTGTCGGTTCTTTCAATTGATTTTATATATAAGGTCGATTTCCTTATTGCTGCACTTTGTTTAATCAAGTTTCTGGTTAAAGTGTTTCATTCTTTTCGATACCCAATTTGGTTTTCGTTTTTAGTTAGCAATAAAGGGTGTGGTTTATGATCGCTACATGTTTGCAAGGTTGGGTCAGTTTATTTACAAATTGATCTATTATATTAAGGTGCGATCTTTTTGGTTATAGGTTATTATGGCGGTCATGATCTATCCCTAACCTCGCTTGCTAGGGTTTCTTGGAAGAACGATTCACTTTTTTGAGGGTTTCGTATTTGATGGGTTTGGTCGTTTGGTTTAGGGTTTGTTGCGCTGAATGCACATAAAACCTTTTTTTTTAGGTTTTTACTTGATTGATTATGGACGTTGTTGTAAGTTGGACGTTTGTCCATTTGTTTATGGAATGTCGATCTCTTTGATCGTGGTTATTTTGCTGGGTTGTGATGATAAGTCGTGGAAGTGGGTTCGAGAGAGGGTAAGTGGCGGTTGTCGAGGAGGGTTAGGGTGCGATCTCACCCTATGGTTTGATCTTGGTTCGTATTTCCAGCAGGCCTATGGTTATGTGACTTTTCGTGGTTTTTTGGTCTGGTATACGATGGGATTCGAAGTTAGGGTTTATTCAGCCCTATTGTCGTCCTAAAACTAGTCTTTAAGCATGGTGTTGCCGTTGGATTGAAGTTTTGGGTTCTACGTTCTTTTTTTTATTTATTTATTTTTTTGGGTAAAAGGGTTAATTCACCCCGGCAAAATTCATTACACCAAAAAGCGTTGAAGTACATAGGATGAGGGTGACTTCCCTCATCTCTGTCCCTGAGGACACTTACAGACTCTCATATAAGAATGACACGCCATTCTTATAACTTACATTGAAACATAAACTTACATTGAACATAAACTACAACGACTATAAAAAAACACAAACTAAGAAGATAGTTCCTGGAATCTTCAAATCGTCATAGTAGTCCAAACTTCCATAATCATCTTCATATTCCCACAAGCCATGCTTCAAAAGAATCAGAATTAGAGCACCTATGTGACAACCAAGAGATGAACATACAATAGGGTCCAAACCCTAACATCCATCAAAAGAAAGCAGCTTCAATCCCATACATAAAATCAAGCCATAAAATGAAGATCGAACCACCCATAAACGATCCATAGCAAAGAGAATTACTATTGATCGAGTCAAGGATTTTTGAATAAGATACCCGAGAAACTTAACTTACATATACCAATCAAAAACCACCATAGTAGACTTGAATCTTAAAATCATCCTCGAATGGAAGCACAATTCACAAGTTTCATACATCGGTTGGTGAAGGACTCTAAAACCACGGATAGAGCAGCAAGTAAACTCACTCCAACAGCGTACGTTGAGATGCTAAACTGAACCCCAATAAGAATAACCAACAAGCACCAACCCAAATCCACAATAGCAGCTCCACATCCACAATAACAGGTCCTAACCATCATAAACCCCTCGTAAGGTGGCTCATCATGAGTACCAAGCTAGGATCTGTCCAATAGTGAAACCACCCCAAACTTACAATCCAAACGCAGCAACGTGCATAAGAACTAGTTTTAGGACGATAATAGGGTTTAACATACCCCAACTTCCAGCAATAACATCATAGTACCAGTCATAATTCTCATCGACCAAATCAGATTATACAAAAAAATTCGAACCAGAATTGTGACATGCACGGCCTTGAACATACCATAGGGTTGAACCCTAACTTCCATTAGTCGTCGTAGGAGTAGAAGAATCACAAAACAACCCAAACGACCACCAAGTGTGCAATGAAAACACAGCCATAGACAATTACAGCCAACAGAATCATCAATTGAAACCAATGATGATACTACCAAATCCAACTTCCATCTCTCCCATAACCCACATACAAACATACTCATATCACAGCCCATAACGATCAGACAAGCAAATAAACAATACCCTAACATGGGTATACTTCCAGCATCCAAACACGATTGAATGTAAAAACCAATAAGGTTTTATAATCATTCAGTATAGATCCAACCATGACAACAAGAGATCAAGCAATAAATTATAATTCAGAACCGATTATCTTAATCCCTTGAAAGATCCCAAAGGCGGTGAACTTTATAATTCAGCAAACAACCTTATGCACAAAATAATAACAAAACCCTAAATTGGGATTCGTAGAATGGATACCTTTAATCAATAGACGATTAAAGCAATGTGCAAAAGAAGAGATCGACCTTATATATATATGAATAAGTGAAACCGACTTAATGATAAAGAATAGATAAGAATCGATCTCATACCCAAGTGGCGGCTATAACCCCAACAGAAACGATCCACACCAAAAACCACTTTAATCCTTAAAAACAAGCAACTAATTGAATCCCTAAATCAATAGGATAAACAAGTAGAAACAAGATTTAAAGGATGTAGAGAGGATAATGGTGAAAAACGATTAGACAATTGGAAAACCCTAAATCATTTTTAATTCAAACGACCCAAAGAAGTTCTACGTTCTTTGGCAGATCTAAGCTTGGTACTCATGTTGAGCCACTTCTACGAGTGGTTCCTGATGATTAGGAGCTGCTATTGTGGATGTGCGTTGGGTTTATACATATTTGTTGGTTTTTCGTATTGGTGTTCAGTTTTGCATCTCAACATACACCTTTGGAGCGAGTTTTGAGCTTGCCGCTCTATCCGTGGTTTTAGAGTCCCTCACCAACCGTTGTGTGAAACTTGTGAACTGTATTTTCAATTCGAGGACCATGATATTGTATATTTGGACGACGCTGGAAGTTTTGGACTACTATGGTGATTTGAAGATTGGTATATGTAAGTTAAGTTTCTCGGGTATCTTATTCAAAAATCCTTGACTCGATCAATAGTAATTCTTTTTTCTATGGATCGTTTATGGGTGGTCCGATCTTCATATTATGGTTCTATTTTATGCATGGGATCGAAGCTGCTTTCTTTTGATGGATGTTAGGGTTTGGACCCTATTGTATGTACAAGTCCACTTAATCCTCAAGCTTGGTTCATATTGCGTATGCTTTGACTTGTTGTGGGTGGGGTCTTGTGGTTGGTTGGTGAGTACATTGGTTTTATCTATATCATGTTCTGATTTCAATATTGATGATCCAATGCTGCATCATTGAAGGTTATTAAATTCTACGACGATGTGTGATGATTCAAGAACTTAATTTTATTTGTAATCTTATAGTCGTTGTAGTTTTTTGTTCATATAGTAGTTGCTTTTGTTTAGCACAGTGTTTTGGTCAGTTGCACATGTTGTGCATGTTAGTGTTAAGAATGGTATGCCATTCTTAGATAGGTGTCTTGTAAGTGTCCTAAGGGACTGGGGGCGAGGGAATTCACCCTCGTCATATTGTACCTCAACGTTTTTTGGTGTAATGAATTTTGCCAGGGTGTAGACCCTTTTACCCAAAAAAACTTTATGAGGGTAATTTGTCCCTTACAAGATAAGAGCCGTTGTCCCTAAAGGCTCACTTGTTGAGAGCAATTGTACCTTACTTTATTGGTGTCGTTGTCCCTAAACGCTTGCTCACTTTATGAGAGCAATTGCCCTTTACATGATGATAGCCGTTGTCTCTAATGCTTGCACCTGTGATAAGAGAAATTGTCACTTACATGATGAGATCTGTTTTCCCTAAAGCCTAACTTTATGAGGGCAATTTGTTCCTAACAATATAAGAGCCGTTGTCCCTAAAGGCTCACTTGTTGAGAGCAATTGTACCTTACTTTATGGGAGCCGTTGTCCCTAAACACTTGCTCACCTGATGAGAGCAATTGCTCTTTACCTAATGATAGCCATTGTCCCTAATGCTTGCACCTTTGATAATTTCAATTGTCACTTACATGATGAGATCCTTTGTCCTTAAAGGCTAACTTTATGATGGCAATTTGTCTTTTTGGGTAAAAGGGTTAATTCACCCCGGCAAAATTCATTACACCAAAAAACATTGAAGTACAAAGGATGAGGGTGATTTCCCTCATCTCAGTCCCTTGGACACTTACAGACTCGACTATAAGAATGACACACCATTCTTATAACTTACAATTATTAAAAAGAAACTACCAATCTAAGAACGGCATACCATTCTTAAAACTAGCACGCACATCATGTGCAACTGACCAAACCACCATGCAAAACAAAAGCAACCTAACAAGCAAGAATAACAAAAATAAAAGACATAAAATGAATAACTATTACTTTGCGTCCTTACACCTGGAAATCTTTCAGAGAACCATTCTTGAACTTGGAATACATTTCAATATCATCGTAGTTCTCATAGACTTCATCAGCTACATCACCATCATCAACAAACACAACTTCATCAGCAAACGTAACCCTTTTCAAAGGACTCTTCACTGAAGTAGTAAATGAGCTAGAATTATCAAAAACAGAAGAGGTCACGCTTGTAGAAGCACCATCATTGTGAGAACCAAGCTCCCACAAACCATCGGTAGTGCTATGTGACGGAACCACAGTAACACCACTCTTCCCCACGTTGTCCACACCCCCAATCGGATCATGAACATCAACATGTGTCGGCTGCTCAATTTGAGTAAGACCACCCTCAACGTTAGCAGCCCCCAAATCACTCTCCAAAGCATCATTAGACGTACCAAGCGAAGTAGAATCACCATAAGTAGGCTTAACAGCCTCCACATTATGTTGTGATCCTCTATTCTTCTTCTTAGTAGCCGGTTTAGAAACAGGTTGGTACGAAAGTTTTTGCTTAGTTGAAACACCCCAAGCCCCTTTCTTACCCTTATCACTAGAATGACCAGCCTTTGTAGAATGAACCTTACCATCTTGTTGAGTCGAATCCTTAGTAACCTGCTTACGCCTAAGTGGACACACATTATCATCATGATTGAAAGAAACACACTTAGAACACCAAGATGGCCACCATTCATACTCAACATCAAGAACCTCCATATAATAACCTTTACCCTTAGGTAAAGGAATTTCAACTTCAATTGATTCCAAAACATCCAAATCAGCCGATAATTCAATAAGTACCCGTGCATATGAATAACGTCCCCAAGGATTCTTACACATATCATTAGTACCCGCATCAAACCGTATTATCCGCCCCAATCGTTTTGCAATCAAACTTACACCGGTTTTAGAGTATACAACGGATGGTATATTATGGATACGTACCCAAACCGGTACCTTAGTTATCTTCTCCTTCTCAAGTCGCATATTAGGCACCCAAACATGTAGGAACAAAGGCGTTGATCGAATAAACCAAGGACCACCATTAAGCACTTTATTCATACCTTCAAGTGATAAAAATAAAAATAAAAATAAAAATTAAGGTTTCTGATTCCTAAATCGTTTTCTCTCTGGTGACAAAGGCGACAAAGAAAACCCTAACAACCCTAAATCGTTTTCTCTAAAATTCGCTCTTTGATCTCTTGTTTTCTGAATCCTATTGTTAGTCTTGTGATTTACATTCGTGTTTATCATAGATTAATCTTGCTGGATGATTTTAAACTTGAGTTCTTGGCCGATTTTATGTGTAAACCGATTTACGGTTGTTTTATTTTTTCAATCGTTTTCTTCTTTTCTGCCCTTATACCTTTAATTCTTGGATCGTCTTGGTTATCCTATTGATTAAACATTATGTTTATTAATGGTTCAATTCAAATCGTTGCTTGAATCCAAGGTATTTGTTCAGATCTGTGGAAATCATTATTTAGGGTTTTTAGCCGCCTCTTTTTGTTCTTAATCGATCCTTATCCTCCTTCATTCTAAAGTCGGTTCCTGGATCGATTCTACTCTTATAAGGACGATTCTTTACTTTTGATTGCACTTTCATTACATTCTTGTCGATTCCCTTTTTTTAGGGTTTCTTTTTTCTATGGTGCACTTGGATCCTGATGAAGCTTTTATGTTATTATCCAACCTGGTTAGGGTTTGTTTTCTACTCGTTGATGCCAGAACTAAACTTTGGTTTGGTTTATATTCTCTTTGCAAGTAATCCTTCTTAGGGTTTATTGGTCCGTTTGGGTGCAACTGGTCCTGTTGTTGCTTGTTTATTTGAACGTGGGTTTAGAGAGAGAGTTGAAGTTGATTATATCATTGGAAGTTAGGGTTTATTATAACCTTATGATCGTGATGAAATCCCATGCAACAGTGCTAATATTGTTTAATTGCTGTTTGATTCTTGGGTTTTATCGTTCAAGTTGATTGCTTAGTTAATCATGGAAGTTAGGGTGTATCACACTCTATTAGTTGTTCTTTGGTTAGTTTGACATGAGCCTGCTGCTACGAATTGGTTATATATGTTTATTTAAAGGATCATTGTTGATGTGGATATGATGTAAGTTTGGATTTGTGACTCATGATTCGTCCTAAGAAGGTTTGCTTGTGGTTGTTGCTTTGGGACGTAGTGCAGCTGTGTAAAGAAGATTACAAATTCAAGATTTTGTTATGGCAGATTTTGACACCTTTGGATTTGCATCCTTATATTTGTTGCTTTTGGGCAGCTTATTGATTCTCAAATCATGTCATAGTGCTAGTTGTGTTGCTGTTCATGGTGATACATTAGATGATAGGGTTCCTCAAGCCCTATAATTGTTGCTACATGTTCCAGCAGTTGTGTTTATTGATTCTAATTCTTATTCCTGGTTGGATCGTTTTAGCATAATGACAAGTTGGAAGATTTTCCATGGAAGTTGATGGACTACTATAGTGATTAAGAAGGCTCAAGCTCGACCTTGAGTAGTCTTGTAATGTGTATTTACTTTGTCATTATTGGTAGGTTCATCATTGTAAGTTATAAGAATGGCATGTCATTCTTATATCGTAGTTTTTTGTTCTTTTGTTAGTTGCTTGGCATGTTAGTGTCCTACGGGACTGAGATGAGGGATACACCCTCATCCTTTGTACTTCAATGTTTTTTGGTGTAATGAATTTTGCCGGGGTGATTACCCTTTTACCCAAACATACCTTCAAGTGATGAGAACTTGAAAAAGAAGAAACCATTCCGCAATATCACATGTTCAAAACCGAACCTTGCCCAAGCATGCTTGACATAATCTTCCACAATAGGAAACGCAATTCTATTACCAATGAAATAACCGTATAATGAATTAGTAAGTTTCGAGCACATATCATCAACAACGGCCATTGGAATAACTACTCTTAACCCCAAACCAGCCTCCTCATTAATACCATCTGAATTTGCATCACGAGTTACTTTAGGAGCACAAGAACCATTAGATCCTACATGTTGTGGACCATCTACACTAGACGTAGTCATGGATTCGCCATTAACCTTAGCCCCATGTACACCAACAGTAGCAGTACTATCATTACGAATAGGAACATTTTTAGTAGTGCTATCCAACTTCCCCCCTAAATTTGATGCCCCGTATAAATCAGAAACATCTATACCAGCTGCACTATTACATGCATCACTAATAGTAGTACTACCTGTATTATGAGGTCCTTCACCCACGTTATTAGTGACACCAACAGCAGCCTCACCACCAGGAGTACTAGGAGTCGCATTAGGGTTCATTGTAGGTTCAAAAACCAACTCACCAGAACTAATACCACTACTAGCCGCAATATCAGTTGTGTTTTGACTCATAAAATCATCCACACCCTGATTATGCATATTAACAGATCGACTAGGGTGTTCACAAACCCTAACTTGCTGCTGAATTGGAGTAGATTCGTACCCAGCATCACCCTTCTTCAAACGAGCCATACGTTCACTCAAAGCATCCAAATTAACCACAGGATAGGGATTATCAGTCCTTGTGGAGTTCATCTCTCTATAACCCACTATCAACAACCTAAAAAAAATGATTCACCAGCAGAATCTTGAGCACAAGAAATAACGAATCCCTAAATTGAGATCGTGGAATGAAAACCTTAACCAAATCGTGATTAATAATGTGCAGCAAGAACATAAGTCGACCCTATATAATTAAATCAGTAACCGACTTAAAAATAATAGGGGAACAACGATTTCAATCAAACCAAACTAAAAGAAATCGAATTTGAAGACCTTATATAAATAAGGAATCATAAACCGACTTAAGAAGAATTAGATTGGATTAAAGATTGAAAACAAAAGTCGGCCAACAAAAAACCCTAATATAACGATTTACCCAAAATCACTCCAAGAACCCTAATTAAAACCACGAATCTGATCAAGCAAGTGATTATTACGAATAATAATCAATACCTTAACAGATTAATAGAAGAAAATCAAGGATTTGGATGGCAATTTGTCCCTTACAAGATAAGAGCCGTTGTCCCTAAAGGCTCACTTGTTGAGAGCAACTGTACCTTACTTTCTAGGAGTCGTTGTCCATAAACGCTTGCTCACTGGATGAGAGCAATTGCCCTTTACATGATGATAGCCGTTGTCTCTAATGCTTGCACCTTTGATAAGAGCAATTGTCGCTTACATGATGAGATCCGTTGTCCCTAAAGGGTAACTTTATGAGGGCAATTTTTGCCTAACAAGATAAGAACCGTTGTCCCTAAAGGCTCACTTGTTGAGAGCAACTATACCTTACTTTCTAGGAGTCGTTGTCCCTAAACGCTTGCTCACTGGATGAGAGCAATTGCCCTTTACATGATGATACCCGTTGTCTCTAATGCTTGCACCTTTGATAAGAGCAATTGTCACTTACATGATGAGATCCTTTGTCCTAAAAGGCTAACTTTATGATGGCAATTTGTCCCTTACAAGATAAGAGCCGTTGTCCCTAAAGGCTCACTTGTTGAGAGCAACTGTACCTTACTTTCTAGGAGTTGTTGTCCCTAAACGCTTGCTCACTGGATGAGAGCAATTGCCTTTTAAATGATGATAGCCGTTGTCTCTAATGCTTGCACCTTTGATAAGAGCAATTGTCGCTTACATGATGAGATCCGTTGTCCCTAAAGGGTAACTTTATGAGGGCAATTTTTGCCTAACAAGATAAGAACCGTAGTCCCTAAAGGCTCACTTGTTGAGAGCAACTGTACCTTACTTTCTAGGAGTCGTTGTCCCTAAACGCTTGCTAACTGGATGAGAGCAATTGCCCTTTACATGATGATAGCCGTTGTCTCTAATGCTTGCACCTTTGATAAGAGCAATTGTCACATACATGATGAGATCTGTTGTCCCTAAAGGCTAACTTTATGAGGGCAATTTGTCCCTTACAAGATAAAAACCTTTGTCCCTAAAGGCTCACTTGTTGAGAGCAATTGTACCTTACTTTATGGGAGCCGTTGTCCCTAAACGCTTGGTCACTTGATGAGAGCAATTGCTCTTTACCTGATGATAGCCATTGTCCCTAATGCTTGCACCTTTGATAAGAGCAATTGTCACTTACATGATGAGATTCGTTGTCCCTAAAGGCTAACTTTATGAGGGTAATTTGTCCCTTGTAAGATAAGAGCCGTTGTCCCTAAAGGCACACTTGTTGAGAGCAATTGTACCTTACTTTATGGGTGTCGTTGTCCCTAAACGCTTGCTCACTTGATGAGAGCAATTGCCCTTTACATGATGATAGCCGTTGTCTCGAATGCTTGCACCTTTGATAAGAGCAATTGTCACTTACATGATGAGATCTGTTTTCCCTAAAGCCTAACTTTATGAGGGCAATTTGTTCCTAACAATATAAGAGCCGTTGTCCTTAAAGGCTCACTTGTTGAGAGCAATTGTACCTTACTTTATGGGAGCCGTTGTCCCTAAACGCTTGCTCACTTGATGAGAGCAATTGCTCTTTACCTGATGATAGCCATTGTCCCTAATGCGTGCACCTTTGATAAGAGCAATTGTCACTTACATGATGAGATCTGTTGTCCCTAAAGGCTAACTTTATGAGGGTAATTTGTCCCTTACAAGATAAGAGCCGTTGTCCCTAAAGGCTCACTTGTTGAGAGCAATTGTACGTTACTTTATGGGAGCTGTTGTCCCTAAACACTTGGTCACTTGATGAGAGCAATTGCCCTTTACCTAATGATAGCCATTATCCCTAATGCTTACACCTTTGATAAGAGCAACTGTCACTTACATGATGAGATCCGCTATCCCTAAAGGCTAATTTATGAGGGTAATTTGTCCCTTACAAGATAAGAGCCGTTGTCCCTAAAGGCTCGCTTGTTGAGAGCAATTGTACCTTACTTTATGGGTGTCGTTGTCCCTAAATGCTTGCTCACTTGATGAGAGCAATTGCCCTTTACATGATGATAGCCGTCGTCTCTAATGCTTGCACCTTTGATAAGAGCAATTGTCACTTACATGATGAGATCTGTTTTCCCTAAAGCCTAACTTTATGAGGGCAATTTGTTCCTAACAATATAAGAGCAGTTGTCCCTTAAGGCTCACTTGTTGAGAGCAATTGTACCTTACTTTAT
>LBNU01006868.1:113101-128661 GCA_014162995.1 Artemisia annua
ATGATGGCCATTTACTAGGAACAAGTTAACAGATTTCCTCTAATAAAGGACAACTAAATTTTTAACTTCATAGAGGAGTAATTTGTCGTTTCTAAAGTCGTTAGGGAAAAACGACCAATTCATGCAGAGCAATTGTATAGTAACCTTTAACTGTGACATATTGGCGAATAATTTTCTTCTTAAAGCTTGCTACCCTCTGATGAGAGCCTAGTTTGTACGATTATATGATGATTAGCATGTTCTCATTAAATTGCTTGCCACCTTTGATAATGTAGCACTTTCACTTACAGTGTATGAGAATCTAGGTTTTTCTATCGTTTTACTGTTAAAGGTCTCTTAAAGGCTAACTTTATGAGGGCAATTTGTCCCTTACAAGATAAGTGCCGTTGTTCCTAAAGGCTCACTTGTTGAGAGCAATTGTACCTTACTTTATGGGAGCCGTTGTCCCTAAACGCTTGGTCACTTGATGAGAGCAATTGCTCTTTACCTGATGATAGCCATTGTCCCTAATACTTGCATCTTTGATAAGAGCAATTGTCACTTACATGATGAGATCCGTTGTCCCTAAAGGCTAACTTTATGAGGGTAATTTGTCCCTTACAAGATAAGAGCCGTTGTCCCTAAAGGCTCACTTGTTGAGAGCAATTGTACCTTACTTTATGGGTGTCGTTGTCCCTAAACGCTTGCTCACTTGATGAGAGCAATTGCCCTTTACATGATGATAGCCGTTGTCTCTAATTCTTGCACCTTTGATAAGAGAAATTGTCACTTACATGATGAGATCTGTTTTCCCTAAAGCCTAACTTTATGAGGGCAATTTGTTCCTAACAATATAAGATCCGTTGTTCCTAAAGGCTCACTTGTTGAGAGCAATTGTACCTTACTTTATGGGAGTCGTTGTCCCTAAACGCTTGCTCACTTGATGAGAGCAATTGCCATTTACATGATGATAGTCATTGTCCCTAATGCTTGCACCTTTGATAAGAGCACTTGTCTCTTACATGATGAGAGCTGTTGTCCCTAAAGGCTAACTTTATGAGGGAAATTTGTCCCTTACAAAATAAGAGCAGTTGTCCCTAAAGGCTCACTTGTTGAGAGCAATTGTACCTTACTTTATGGGAGCCGTTGTCCCTAAACACTTGCTCACCTGATGTGAGCAATTGCTCTTTACCTAANATGATAGTCATTGTCCCTAATGCTTGCACCTTTGATAAGAGCACTTGTCTCTTACATGATGAGAGCTGTTGTCCCTAAAGGCTAACTTTATGAGGGAAATTTGTCCCTTACAAAATAAGAGCAGTTGTCCCTAAAGGCTCACTTGTTGAGAGCAATTGTACCTTACTTTATGGGAGCCGTTGTCCCTAAACACTTGCTCACCTGATGTGAGCAATTGCTCTTTACCTAATGATAGCCATTGTCCCTAATGCTTGCACCTTTGATAAGAGCAATTGTCACTTACATGATGAGATCCTTTGTCCTTAAAGGCTAACTTTATGATGGCAATTTGTCCCTTACAAGATAAGAGCTGTTGTCCCTAAAGGCTCACTTGTTGAGAGCAACTGTACCTTACTTTCTAGGAGTCATTGTCCCTAAACGCTTGCTCACTGGATGAGAGCAATTGCCCTTTACATGATGATAGCCGTTTTCTCTAATGCTTGCACCTTTGATAAGAGCAATTGTCGCTTACATGATGAGATCCGTTGTCCCTAAAGGCTAACTTTATGAGGGCAATTTTTGCCTAACAAGATAAGAACCGTTGTCCCTAAAGGCTCACTTGTTGAGAGCAACTGTACCTTACTTTCTAGGAGTCGTTATCCCTAAACGCTTGCTCACTGGATGAGAGCAATTGCCCTTTACATGATGATAGCCGTTGTCTCTAAAGCTTTCACCTTTGATAAGAGCAATTGTCACTTACATGATGAGATCTGTTGTCCCTAAAGGCTAACTTTATGAGGGCAATTTGTCCCTTACAAGATAAAAACCGTTGTCCCTAAAGGCTCTCTTGTTGAGAGCAATTGTACCTTACTTTATGGGAGCCGTTGTCCCTAAACGCTTGGTCACTTGATGAGAGCAATTGCACTTTACCTGATGATAGCCATTGTCCATAATGCTTGCACCTTTGATAAGAGCAATTGTCACTTACATGATGAGATCCGTTGTCCCTAAAGGCTAACTTTATGAGGGTAATTTGTCCCTTACAGGATAAGAGCCGTTGTCCCTAAAGGCACACTTGTTGAGAGCAATTGTACTTTACTTTATGGGTGTCGTTGTCCCTAAACGCTTGCTCACATGATTAGAGCAATTGCCCTTTATATGATGATAGCTGCTGTCTCTAATGCTTGCACCTTTGATAAGAGCAATTTTCACTTACATGATGAGATCTGTTTTCCCTAAAGCCTAACTTTATGAATTTTGATAAGAGCAATTGCACCTTTCAATGTTTTTGGTGTAATGAATTTTGCCGGGGTGAATTAACCCTTTTACCCAAAAAAAAGACCTAACTTTATGAGGGCAATTTGTTCCTAACAATATAAGAGCCGTTTTCCCTAAAGGCTCACTTGTTGAGAGCAATTGTACCTTACTTTATGGGAGCCGTTGTCCCTAAACGCTTGCTCACTTGATGAGAGCAATTGCTCCTTACCTGATGATAGCCATTGTCCCTAATGCTTGCACCTTTGATAAGAGCAATTGTCACTTACATGATGAGATCCGTTGTCCCTAAAGGCTAACTTTATGAGGGTAATTTGTCCCTTACAAGATAAGAGCCGTTGTCCCTAAAGGCTCATTTGTTGAGAGCAATTGTACCTTACTTTATGGGAGCCGTTGTCCCTAAACGCTTGGTCTCTTGATGAGAGCAATTGCTCTTTACCTGATGATAGCCATTGTCCCTAATGCTTGCACCTTTGATAAGAGCAATTGTCACTTACATGATGAGATCCGTTGTCCCTAAAGGCTAACTTTATGAGGGTAATTTGTTCCTTACAAGATAAGAGCCGTTGTCCCTAAAGGCTCACTTGTTGAGAGCAATTGTACCTTACTTTATGGGTGTCGTCGTCCCTAAACGCTTGATGAGAGCAATTGCTCTTTACCTGATGATAGCCATTGTCCCTAATGCTTGCGCCTTTGATAAGAGCAATTGTCACTTACATGATGAGATCTGTTGTCCATAAAGGCTAACTTTATGAGGGTAATTTGTTTCTAACAATTAAGAACCGTCACTTGTTGAGAGCAATTGTACCTTACTTTATGGGATTCGTTGTCCTTAAACACTTGCTCACTTGATGAGAGCAATTGCCGTTTACATGATGATAGCCATTGTCCCTAATGCTTGCACATTTGATAAGAGCACTTGTTACTTACATAATGAGATCCGTTGTCCTTAAAGGCTAACTTTATGAGGGCAATTTGTCCCTTACAAGATAAGTGCCGTTGTTCCTAAAGGCTCACTTGTTGAGAGCAATTGTACCTTACTTTATGGGAGCCGTTGTCCCTAAACGCTTGGTCACTTGATGAGAGCAATTGCTCTTTACCTGATGATAGCCATTGTCCCTAATACTTGCACCTTTGATAAGAGCAATTGTCACTTACATGATGAGATCCGTTGTCCCTAAAGGCTAACTTTATGAGGGTAATTTGTCCCTTACAAGATAAGAGCCGTTGTCCCTAAAGTCTCACTTGTTGAGAGCAATTGTACCTTACTTTATGGGTGTCGTTGTCCCTAAACGCTTGCTCACTTGATGAGAGCAATTGCCCTTTACATGATGATAGCCGTTGTCTCTAATTCTTGCACCTTTGATAAGAGAAATTGTCACTTACATGATGAGATCTGTTTTCCCGAAAGCCTAACTTTATGAGGGCAATTTGTTCCTAACAATATAAGATCTGTTGTCCCTAAAGGCTCACTTGTTGAGAGCAATTGTACCTTACTTTATGGGAGTCATTGTCCCTAAACGCTTGCTCACTTGATGAGAGCAATTGCCATTTACATGATGATAGTCAGTGTCCCTAATGCTTGCACCTTTGATAAGAGCACTTGTCTCTTACATGATGAGAGCTGTTGTCCCTAAAGGCTAACTTTATGAGGGCAATTTGTCCCTTACAAGATAAGAGCAGTTGTCCCTAAAGGCTCACTTGTTGAGAGCAATTGTACCTTACTTTATGGGAGCCGTTGTCCCTAAACACTTGCTCACCTGATGTGAGCAATTGCTCTTTACCTAATGATAGCCATTGTCCCTAATGCTTGCACCTTTGATAAGAGCAATTGTCACTTACATGATGAGATCCTTTGTCCTTAAAGGCTAACTTTATGATGGCAATTTGTCCCTTACAAGATAAGAGTTGTTGTCCCTAAAGGCTCACTTGTTGAGAGCAACTGTACCTTACTTTCTAGGAGTCATTGTCCCTAAACGCTTGCTCGCTGGATGAGAGCAATTGCCCTTTACATGATGATAGCCGTTTTCTCTAATGCTTGCACCTTTGATAAGAGCAATTGTCGCTTACATGATGAGATCCGTTGTCCCTAAAGGCTAACTTTATGAGGGCAATTTTTGCCTAACAAGATAAGAACCGTTGTCCCTAAAGGCTCACTTGTTGAGAGCAACTGTACCTTACTTTCTAGGAGTCGTTGTCCCTAAACGCTTGCTCACTGGATGAGAGCAATTGCCCTTTACATGATGATAGCCGTTGTCTCTAATGCTTGCACCTTTGATAAGAGCAATTGTCACTTACATGATGAGATCCGTTGTCCCTAAAGGCTAACTTTATGAGGGCAATTTGTCCCTTACATGATAAGAGCCGTTGTCCCTAAAGGCTCACTTGTTGAGAGCAATTGTACCTTACTTTATGGGAGCCATTGTCCCTAAACGCTTGCTCACTTGATGTGAGCAATTGCTCCTTACCTGATGATAGCCATTGTCCCTAATGCTTGCACCTTTGATAAGAGCAATTGTCACTTACATGATGAGATCCGTTGTCCCTAAAGGCTAACTTTATGAGGGTAATTTGTCCCTTACAAGATAAGAGCCGTTGTCCCTAAAGGCTCATTTGTTGAGAGCAATTGTACCTTACTTTATGGGAGTCGTTGTCCCTAAACGCTTGGTCTCTTGATGAGAGCAATTGCTCTTTACCTGATGATAGCCATTGTCCCTAATGCTTGCACCTTTGATAAGAGCAATTGTCACTTACATGATGAGATCTTTGGGTAAAAGGGTTAATTCACCCCGGCAAAATTCATTACACCTAAAAACATTGAAGTACAAAGGATGAGGGTGACTTCCCTCATCTCAGTCCCTAAGGACACTTACAGACTCTCATATAAGAATGAAACGCCAATCTTATAACTTACAATAAAATGAACCTACCAAACAATGACACTAGTATAGAAAATTAACAATACTACTCAAGAAAATACTTGAGTCTTCAATATCACTCTTTGTAGTCCACTTTAACTTCCATGAAGAATCCATGTATAACCAAGCATTCTTCAACATAACATAGGGAATTGCACCCTAGCTTCCATGCAATCCAGGAAAGAACCCATACCATAGAAGTGCACACAACCATCCCATACTCATGGATCATCAAACATGAATTCAGTTCACAAATTTCACACAACAGTCGGTGAGAGACTCTAAAACCACGGATAGAGCAGCAAGCAAAAACTCGCTCCAAAGGTGTATGTTTAGATGCCAAACCAAAACCAAGCAGAATAACCAATGAATAAAATAAAACCAGTGCACAACCACAATAGAAGCTTCAATCCAATATCACAACTTACATAGTAGCAGCTACTGCCCATCACTTGAGTATCCCAAAAATATGTACATACCAGTGCAAAGAAAGGGTAGTAACAGCCCTAACATCCAAAGTATCACCATGTAACGTGATACCACTAACAATCATTAGTATAGGTCGAATATCAACAGCCAAACAATGAGGAGATAAAACCAGCTGCAAACGACCAATTACCAATGAATAAACATAGGGTTGTAGAAACCCTAACACCCATGCAGTAAGCAACAAACATACTACATCCATGCATGATCATCCCATCACATATCCATGTAGAATCAGTATACAAATGATAAGGCCACCATGCAACAACCATTGATCGTAGGAGTTGTTGAATTAGAACCAATAAAACTAAACATCCAAACCGACCAGCAGCAACCAATATTGATTTTTGAACAAGAACCAAACAAACTTGACTTACACAAGATGAACTTGACTACCACTCTCTCAAAACCCACGTACCAATATAGAACCACGAATCAAATCGACTTGCACTTATCACTAACACAATACAACCAGATCCAAGATCACTAACATGTCCAACATTCAATCCAAGATATATTCATTAACGCACCAATAACAATCACCAAGCAGATCAAAACCATAAAATACAAAACCCTAAAAATAGGGATTCGTTCATGATAGCATCCTAGTAATAGGAAGGTTAAGATCGCGACAAACCCCAGAAAACCAAACGATCAAATCATATCTACGAATCCCTCATACAAGGAATTCGTTCTTCAAGAAGTTAGGGATAGATCTTGACCGCCAATAAATCGTTCCTTAAATAATTAAGTCACAGCCGACTTTAAATCAAAAAATAATGGAACGATCCTAAAAACGATTTAGGGATAGAATAAGATGTCGGTTAAGACAAATCCCTAAAACGATTTAAAACAAGTGATTAATCCCTAAACAATGATTCACAAGATCAAGAACCTTATGAATAATAATTATAAAAAGTTAGGGAATAACTAGAAACGATTTACTAAACCCTCACAAAGAAAAAATCGATTTGAAGCTTTACAAACCCTAAATCGTTTTTTACCTCTATTCGACCCAAAAAATCAAGATTTGCATCACCCACCAAGATTAATCAATGATAAACAGTAATGTTAATCATTAAAGTCAAGAGGAATCAGAAAAACAAGAGTTCATGGGTCGAATTGAAGCAAAAAACGATTTAGGGAATGGGGGTTTTACATGAGTACATGATGAGATCCGTTGTCCCTAAAGGCTAACTTTATGAGGGTAATTTGTTCCTTACAAGATAAGAGCCGTTGTCCCTAAAGGCTCACTTGTTGAGAGCAATTGTTCCTTACTTTATGGGTGTCGTCGTCCCTAAACGCTTGATGAGAGCAATTGCTCTTTACCTGATGATAGCCATTGTCCCTAATGCTTGCACCTTTGATAAGAGCAATTGTCACTTACATGATGAGATCCTTTGTCCCTAAAGGCTAACTTTATGATGGCAATTTGTCCCTTACAGGATAAGAGCCGTTGTCCCTAAAGGCACACTTGTTGAGAGCAACTGTACCTTACTTTCTAGGAGTCGTTGTCCCTAAACGCTTGCTCACTGGATGAGAGCAATTGCCCTTTTCATGATGATAGTCGTTGTCTCTAATGCTTGCGCCTTTGATAAGAGCAATTGTCACTTACATGATGAGATCTGTTTTCCCTAAAGCCTAACTTTATGAGGGCAATTTGTTCCTAACGATATAAGAGCCGTTGTCGCTAAAGACTCACTTGTTGAGAGCAATTGTACCTTACTTTATGGGAGCCGTTGTCCCTAAACGCCGGCTCACTTGATGAGAGCAATTGCCATTTACATGATGATAGTCATTGTCCCTAATGCTTGCACCTTTGATAAGAGCACTTGTCACTTACATGATGAGATCTGTTGTCCCTAAAGGCTAACTTTATGAGGGCAATTTGTCCCTTACAAGATAAGAACCGTTGTCCCTAAAGGCTCACTTGTTGAGAGCAATTGTACCTTACTTTATGGGAGCCGTTGTCCCTAAACACTTGCTCACTTGATGAGAGCAATTTCTCTTTACCTGATGATAGCCATTGTCCCTAATGCTTGCACCTTTGATAAGAGCAATTGTCACTTACATGATGAGATCCTTTATCCTTAAAGGCTAATTTATGATGGCAATTTGTCCCTTACAAGATAAGAGCCGTTGTCCCTAAAGGCTCAGTTGTTGAGAGCAACTGTACCTTACTTTCTAGGAGTCGTTGTCCCTAAACGCTTGCTCACTTGATGAGAGCAATTGCCCTATACATGATGATAGTCGTTGTCTCTAATGCTTGCACCTTTGATAAGAGCAATTGTCACTTACATGATGAGATCCGTTGTCCCTAAAGGCTAACTTTATGAGGGCAATTTGTCCCTTACATGATAAGAGCCGTTGTCCCTAAAGGCTCACTTGTTGAGAGCAATTGTACCTTACTTTATGGGAGCCGTTGTCCCTAAACGCTTGCTCACTTGATGAGAGCAATTGCCCTTTACATGATGATAGCCGTTGTCCCTAATGCTTGCACACTTGATAAGAGCAATTGTCACTTACATGATGAGATCCTTTATCCTTAAAGGCTAATTTATGATGGCAATTTGTCCCTTACAAGATAAGAGCCGTTGTCCCTAAAGGCTCAGTTGTTGAGAGCAACTGTACCTTACTTTCTAGGAGTCGTTGTCCCTAAACGCTTGCTCACTTGATGAGAGCAATTGCCCTATACATGATGATAGTCGTTGTCTCTAATGCTTGCACCTTTGATAAGAGCAATTGTCACTTACATGATGAGATCCGTTGTCCCTAAAGGCTAACTTTATGAGGGAAACTTGTCCCATACATGATAAGAGCCGTTGTCCCAAAAGGATCACTTGTTGAGAGCAATTGTACCTTACTTTATAGGAGTCGTTGTCCCTAAACGCTTGCTCACTTTATGAGCGCAATTGCCCTTTACACGATGATAGCCATTGTCCCTAATGATTGCACCTTTGATAAGAGCAATTGTCACTTTACATGATGATAGCCGTTGTCACTAATGCTTGCACCTTTGATAAGAGCAATTGTCACTTACATGATGAGATTCGTTGTACCAAAAGGCTAACTTTATGAGGGCAATTTGTCCCTTACATGATAAGAGCCGTTGTCCCTAAAGGCTCACTTGTTGAGAGCAATTGTACCTTACTTTATAGGAGCCGTTGTCCCTAAACGCTTGCTCACTTGATGAGAGCAATTGCCATTTACATGATGATAGTCATTGTCCCTAATGCTTGCACCTTTGATAAGAGCACTTGTCACTTACATGATCAGATCTGTTGTCCCTAAAGGCTAACTTTATGAGGGCAATTTGTCCATTACAAGATAAAAACCGTTGTCCCTAAAGGTTCATTTGTTGAGAGCAATTGTACCTTACTTTATGGGAGCCGTTGTCCCTAAACACTTGCTCACTTGATGAGAGCAATTGTTCTTTACCTGATGATAGCCATTGTCCCTAATGCTTGCACCTTTGATAAGAGCAATTGTCACTTACATGATGAGATCCTTTGTCCTTAATGGCTAATTTATGATGGCAATTTGTCCCTTACAAGATAAGAGCCATTGTTCCTAAAGGCTCACTTGTTGAGAGCAACTGTACCTCACTTTCTAGGAGTCGTTGTCCGTAAACGCTTGCTCACTGGATGAGAGCAATTACCCTTTACATGATGATAGCCGTTGTCTCTAATGCTTGCACCTTTGATAAGAGCAATTGTCGCTTACATGATGAGATCCGTTGTCCTTAAAGCCTAACTTTATGAGGGCAATTTGTTCCTAATAATATAAGATCCGTTGTCCATAAAGGCTTAATTGTTGAGAGCAATTTTACCTTACATTATGGGAGTCGTTGTCCCTAAACGCTTGCTCACTGGATGAGAGCAATTGCCCTATACATGATGATAGCCGTTGTCTCTAATGCTTGCACCTTTGATAAGAGCACTTGTCACTTACATAATGAGATCTGTTGTCCCTAAAGGCTAACTTTATGAGGGCAATTTATCCCTCACAAGATAAGAACCGTTGTCCCTAAAGGCTCATTGTTGAGAGCAATTGTACCTTACTTTATGGGAGCCGTTGTCCCTAAACACTTGCTCACTTGATGAGAGCAATTGCTCTTTACCTGATGATAGCCATTGTCCCTAATGCTTGCACCTTTGATAAGAGCAATTGTCACTTACATGATGAGATCCTTTGTCCTTAAAGGCTAACTTTATGATGGCAATTTGTCCCTTAGAAGATAAGAGCCGTTGTCCCTAAAGGCTCACTTGTTGAGAGCAACTGTACCTTACTTTCTAGGAGTCGTTGTCCCTAAGCGCTTGCTCACTTGATGAGAGCAAGTGCCCTTTACATGATGATAGTCGTTGTCTCTAATGCTTGCACCTTTGATAAGAGCAATTGTCACTTACATGATGAGATCCGTTGTCCCTAAAGGCTAACTTTATGAGGGCAATTTGTCCCTTACATGATAAGAGCCGTTGTCCCTAAAGGCTCACTTGTTGAGAGCAATTGTACCTTACTTTATGGGAGCCGTTGTCCCTAAACGCTTGCTCACTTGATGAGAGCAATTGCAATTTACATGATGATAGTCATTGTCCCTAATGCTTGCACCTTTGATAAGAGCACTTGTCACTTACATGATCAGATCTGTTGTCCCTAAAGGCTAACTTTATTAGGGCAATTTGTCCATTACAAGATAAAAACCGTTGTCCCTAAAGGCTCATTTGTTGAGAGCAATTGTACCTTACTTTATGGGAGCCGTTGTCCCTAAACACTTGCTAACTTGATGAGAGCAATTGCTCTTTACCTGATGATAGCCATTGTCCCTAATGCTTGCACCTTTGATAAGAGCAATTGTCACTTAGATGATGAGATCCTTTGTCCTTAATGGCTAACTTTATGATGGCAATTTGTCCCTTACAAGATAAGAGCCGTTGTCCCTAAAGGCTCACTTGTTGAGAGCAACTGTACCTTACTTTTTAGGAGTCGTTGTCCGTAAACGCTTGCTCGCTGGATGAGAGCAATTACCCTTTACATGATGATAGCCGTTGTCTCTAATGCTTGCGCCTTTGATAAGAGCAATTGTCGCTTACATGATGAGATCCGTTGTCCCTAAAGCCTAACTTTATGAGGGCAATTTGTTCCTAACAATATAAGATCCGTTGTCCCTAAAGGCTCAATTGTTGAGAGCAATTTTACCTTACTTTATGGGAGTCGTTGTCCCTAAACGCTTGCTCACTGGATGAGAGCAATTGCCCTATACATGATGATAGCTGTTGTCCCTAATGCTTGCACCTTTGATAAGAGCAATTGTCACTTACATGATGAGATCCGTTGTCCCTAAAGGCTAACTTTATGAGGGCAATTTGTCCTTTACAAGATAAGAACCGTTNCTAACAATATAAGATCCGTTGTCCCTAAAGGCTCAATTGTTGAGAGCAATTTTACCTTACTTTATGGGAGTCGTTGTCCCTAAACGCTTGCTCACTGGATGAGAGCAATTGCCCTATACATGATGATAGCTGTTGTCCCTAATGCTTGCACCTTTGATAAGAGCAATTGTCACTTACATGATGAGATCCGTTGTCCCTAAAGGCTAACTTTATGAGGGCAACTTGTCCCTTACATGATAAGAACCGTTGTCCCTAAAGGCTCACTTGTTGAGAGCAATTGTACCTTACTTTATAGGAGTCGTTGTCCCTAAACACTTGCTCACTGGATGAGAGCAATTGCCCTTTACATGATCGTAGACGTTGTCTCTAATGCTTGCACCTTTCATAAGAGCAATTGTCACTTACATGATGAGATCCGTTGTCCCTAAAGGCAAACTTTTTGAGGGCAATTTGTCCTATACATGATAAGAGCCGTTGTCCATAAAGGCTCACTTATTGAGAGCAATTGTACCTTACTTTATGGGAGTCTTTGTTCCTACACACTTACTCGCTTGATGAGTGCAATTGGCCTTTACATGATGATAGCCATTGTCCCTAATGCTTGCACCTTTAATAAGAGCAATTGTCGCTTACCTGATGAGATCCGTTGTCCCTAAAGGCTAACTTTTTGATGGCCATTTGTCCCTTACAAGATAAGAGCCGTTGTCCCTAAAGGCTCACTTATTGAGAGCAACTGTACCTTACTTTCTAGGAGTCGTTGTCCCTAAACGCTTGCTCACTTGATGAGAGCAATTGCCCTTTTACATGATGATAGTCGTTGTCTCAAATGCTTGCACCTTTGATAAGAGCAATTGTCACTTACATGATGAGATTCGTTGTACCAAAAGGCTAACTTTATGAGGGCAATTTGTCCCTTACATTTAAAAAACAAAATGATTAAAAGAAGCCCCCTTTTTTTTTCTTCCCCCTTTTTAAAAAAGGCTTTTTTTCAACCTTTTTTTTTTTTTTGTTTTTTTTTTTTTTTGAGAAGCCAATTTTTGTACCTATTTAAACCTTTTTTTAATTTGGGAAAGGCCGTTTTTGTCCCTAAAAAAACGGCTTTTTTTTGCTTTCCAAAAACATTTTTTTGATTGAAGGAAAGCAAAAAAAAAAATTTGGCCCATTTTTTTTTAACAAAAAATGAATCAAATAAGTCAATTTTTTTTTTTAAACCATAATGCTTTTTTTTTTTGCCACCTTTTATTGGGGAATTAAGAGGCAAAAAAAAAACACTTTTTGTTTCCCCACTTTTTTACATGATTAGATTTTTCCTTTTTTTATTTGTTTTGTTCCCCCAAAAGGCCTACTTTTAATTAAGGGCAATTTTTGTCCATTTACAAATTATAAAAAAACCGTTTTGTTCCCCTTTTAAAGGCTTCAATTTTGTTTAAAAAAGAGTCAAATTTTGTTAAAAAAAAAAACCTTTTAAAAAACTTTTTTTAATGGGGAGGCCGATTTTTGTCCCCCATAAAAACAACTTTTTTTTTGCCTCACTTGATTGAGAGCAAAAAAAAATTTTTGGCCTCTTTATAACCTTGATGATTAGCCCATTGTCCCTAATGCTTTTTTTTTTTTTTTGCCAAAACCTTTTTGCTTTTTTTTTTTTAAAGCAGCAAATTGTCAACTTTTTTAAAAAAAAAACCAAAAAATTTGAAAAATTTTTGAAGAAAAAATCCCTTTTGTTCCCTTTTAAAATGGGCTTAAACTTTTTTTTATGGATGGCAAAATTTTTTATCCCCCTTAAAACAAAAGAAATTAAAAAGCAAGCCGTTTTGTTTCCCTAAAAAGGCTTTTTCAAAACCTTGATATGGAAGGAAAAGCCAACTTTGTTTAAAAAAAACCTTTACTTTTTTTTTCCTTTTTTTTTAGGAGTTCCGTTTTTTTTTTTTTTTTTTTTTGTCCCCGTAAAACGCTTTGCTTTTTTTTTCCACTGGAATTTTTTTTGAGGAAGCCCAAATTTTACCCCTTTTTTTTTTACATGATGAAAAAATAAGCCGTTTTTTTGTCTTTTTTCCTTTAAAAATGCTTTTTTTTTTTGCAAACTTTTTTGGGAATTAAGAAAGTAAAAAAAAAATTGTTTTCCCCCCGCTTTTTTTTTTTTTACATTGAATGAAAGAAAATTTTTTCCCCGTTGTCCCCTTTTTAAAAGCCTAAAAACTTTTTTTTTTATTTAATGAGGGGCAAAAAAAAATTTTTTTGTTTCCTTAAAACAAAAATAAAAATAAGAAATTCCCGTTTGTCCCTTGAAAGGCCCCAATTTTGTTTTTGGGGGAAATTTAGCCAAATTTTTTTTTTTTTTACCTTTTACTTTTTTTTTATGGGAAGTTCCCGTTTTTTTTTTTGTCCCCTAAAAAAAAAACAACTTTTTTGCCCTCAAACTTGGGATTTGAAAGAAAAAAAGCAATTTTTTGCCCTATACATTTGATTTTTGAAAATAAAAGCCGTTTTTGTTTTTTTCTTTAATGCTTTTTTGCACCATTTTTTTTTGATTTTAAGAGCAACTTTTGTTCCCCAACGTTACAATGATTGAGGATTCCCTGATTTTTTTATCCCCTAAAAAAGGCTTTAAAACTATTTTTAATTGAGGGCCCAATTTTTTTGGTTTCCCCCTTTTAACAAAGATTTAAGGAAACCGTTCTTTGTTCCCCCCTAAAAAAGGCTTTCAACTTTTTTTTTGGTTTTTTTGAGAGCCAATTTGTAAAAACCTTTAAAAAAACTTTTTTTTTTAAAATTGGGAAAGCCCGTTTTTTTTTTTGGGGATCCCTAAAACAAACCTTTTTTGCTTCACTTTGGGATTGGAGGAGCCCAAATTTTGGCCCTTTTTTCTTTTTTTTTCCCCTTTGAATTTTTTTAGCCACATTTATTTGTCCCCCTTTTAAAAATTGCTTTTTTTTTGCCAAAAAACCTTATTTTTTTTTTTGATTAAAGAGCAAATTTGGGGTCCAAACTTTTTTTTTCAAAAAAAATGATTGAAGATTCCTTTTTTTTGTCCCCTTTTTAAAGGCTTTTAAAACTTTTTTTTTTAAAAATGATGGCAAATTTTTTTTCTTTCCTTTTACAAAGTAAAAAATAAGAAGCCCCGTTTTTTTTTTGTCCCCCCCCCCTAAAGGCCTTCCCACTTTTTGTTTTTTTTGAAAAGAGGCCCAAAACTGTTTTAAAACCCTTTTTTAACTTTTTTTTTTTTCTAAAAGGAAAAAAAAGTCCCCGTTGTCCCCTTAAAAAAACGCTTTGCCCTCCACTTTGAATTGGAAGAGGCAAAAATTTGCCCTTTTTACAAAATGAATGGGATAAGTCCCCCGGTTTTTTTGTCTTCCTAAATGCTTTTTTTTTTGCAAAACCTTTTTTTTTGGGGGGAAATTTAAAGAGCAAAAAATTTGATCCCAAAACTTTTTAACAATGGATGAAAAAAGAAATCCCGTTTTTTTTTGTCCCTTTAAGGGCCTTAACTTTTTTATTGAGGGCAAAAAACTTTTGGGGGGTTCCCCCCTTTTACATGAAATAAAAAGAGCCGTTTTTGTTTTCCCCTTAAAAGGCTTTTCCAACCTTGGTTTGAGAGCCAAATTTTTTGTAACCTTTTTTTTTTTTAAAAAAAAAAAACTTTTTTTTTTTTAATGGAAAAAGTCCCCATTTGTCCCCCCTTAAAAACGCTTTGCTTCCCAAAACCTTTTTTTTATGAAAGAAGCCAATTTGGCCCCTTTTTTTTTTTAACACCGATGGATTTTTAGCCAATTGTTCCCCCCTAATTGATTTTTTGTTTAAACCTTTTTTTTGGATTAAGAAGCAATTTGGTCCAAAACTTTAAAAACAAAAATGATTTTTGGAAATTTAAGCCCCCGTTTTTGTTGCCTTAAATTGCCTTTTTTTTGCACCTTTTTTTGGATAAAAAGGGCAAATTTGTCCACTTTACATTGATTTTTGAAAGATTTTCCGTATTTTTTTTTTTTTTTTTGTAAAAAACCAAAAAAAAGGAATAAAAATTTTATTGAAAAAAAAGGGCAAAAAATTTTTTGGTTCCCCCCTTTTTAAAAAAAAAAACAAATGAAATAACAGAAGCCCCGGTTTTTTTGTTCCCCCTAAAAAGGCTTTTTCACTTTGTTTTGAAGAGCAATTTTTGGTACTTTTAACTTTTTTTTTTAATTTGGAAAGCCGTTTTTTTGTTTCCCCCCCCCTTAAAATTTGCCTTTTTTTTTTTTGCTTCCAAACTTGAAAAAAAAAAATTTTTTTTTGAGAAAGCAAATTTGGGCCCAATTTTTACAATTTGATTGATTTTAGTCCAATTTTTGTCCTAATTGCTTTG